>OY755248.1:76400535-76568035 GCA_963576725.1 Azorinus chamasolen
CAATGGAAAGGCGAACTGTTGACATCTGATGTTGTGGAGAGCCAATGGTACTACGTCACGAACAAATACTCCATCCAGCCACCCTCCCTGAGATACACCTTTGAAGCCACTTACGAAGGAAACACCAGACCACAAATGATATGTTACAGCTCGCTCGAATGTATGCATTCCAGTCAAGTTTCCTTTTGCGTAACAAGTCTGGTACAGTTGTCCAGTATCAGCTTAAAAGCTTACTTTTCTTATGAAAAATGGCCGTACTTATAGTTTAGTCAATACTTGAGACTTACATTTTAGTCAGTACTTGAGACTTACATTTTAGTCAATACTTGAGACTTACATTTTAGTCAATACTTGAGACTTACATTTTTGTCACTACTTGAGGGTCTGATCAGCTTCTATATGATTTGTCGCTTTCGGCGCCAAATTTCCAATTGTCGTCTGCAATCCAGGTTAGTTAAATCATCCAGTTAAATAATGAATTGGGATAAATAAATGCAAATTTCATAGGAATAAAGCACATATATAGAAATAGAGGCTGAGACAAATAGTGAAGTCCCTGATTAGACGCCGCCTTGAAAAGGCGGCGTTTGATCTGGGACTGCACTATTTGTCGTGGTGCATTTATGCGACTGCGGCGGTGGAAAGGTTAACCCTTTACTCCATAAATGGTGTGTGTGCGTGCTTTTGTAGATGTATCTATGCCTGCGTGCATGCTTGTATGTATGTGTGTGAATTAGTGTGTGCATGCGTGTATGTATGTGTGTGAATTAGTGTGTGCATGCGTGTATGTATGTGTGTGAATGAGTGTGTGTATGCTTGTGTGTGAACATTATGTCTAATGCACGAGTCATTTTAAGGGGTTACGTTTCTCAATTTCTCAACTTCTTTGTCATTTTCATATCCCTTCAGCAATAGTCAGTACTTCACCAGTAACCAGTGAATCAACGTCTTCGACTACTAGTTCAACATCGTCCACCACTTCCCCAACTACGTCTTCCACTACTAGTTCAACACCTTCGACTTCTAGTTCAACATCTTCCACCACTTCCTCAACTACGTCTTCCACTACTAGTTCAACATCTTCGACTTCTAGTTCAACATCTTCCACCACTTCCTCAACTACATCGTCAACGTCTTCAACTACCAGTTCGACCACTCCAACCGGTACAACTCCAACATCCATAAGTATGTTTATAACATTGATCCATAGCATTGATCATATAATGATGCAACAACAACAACTTGTAACAAATTATAAATTCTGAAAGTAGGAGATGCATTGAAAGAAAGCATAAACAGCATTGCGCAAAGAGAAATTGTAGACTCGATTTAAATGTGTCTGTTCATGCTCATGTCCCTAAATATCACCACCTAAGCGCCTGGTCATATAATGATACAACAAGGGAAACCCATAGGATTCTTCAGATCTGCGTCCATACTGTTTGGTTACGTCCATTTCGGGGTTAAATATTAATACACGGGTTATTAGTGCAGAAACCGTAGAATTTTTGGAAAGAGTTTCATGAAGCAGGCGGTTGTTTAACCCCTCTACTCCATGAATATTCATGTAGGAAATAATGATGTCATTAATTTAAGATTTAAAATGGTATATGAGAACAGGATTTTTTGCCATGGCAGAAACTTTAGAATCAATCTATTATTTCATATGAAAACAGAGCAGAACCTAATCGGGTCCATTTGGTCCTGGTTTACCCTATGTGTGAAGGCGTAAAAAGTATTGAATAAAAATGTTGGGGGACTGAATGTTTTTAAAAGAAATGGTAAAACAAAAATCACAAACCAGTTAATGGAACAGATACAACAGTAGGTCAATGGCCAGTTGGCCTAGAAAATACTGAAGTGATATTTTGTATGCAGTTTTATTATAATCAAATTTGAATTTTGCTACGCTACGTTGATTTGTCACGGAATAAGAAAAAATCAGAAAAGTTTAGGTTCTCCGGATTTGTTTTCTAAACACTTACAAATGCTCTATTTATCACAATGATTTCAATAAATGAGTTTTACAGAGGCGCAAAAAGGCTTTAGTAGAAGAGAATGGGGGGGGGGGGGGGGGTTAACAGAGGCATCGAAAATCGTCAATATAACGGAATGTGTCAAGGAGACACTGTGCATACACGGGTAATATACACCTTCATTATTTTCTTTCACAGTGGCGGTTGCTGCAACTCCCCATAAACGATGGCCAGATGGAAACTGTGACCGTATTTACGGATATTGCGATTTCAATGTGACGTCAGAGCAACCTGTGGGGAGTGTCTACTTCAATATTACGTTCAGCTCGCCAGTAATTCGGTTTAAGGTAAGAAACATGTAATTTGCGTTATTTGTTCATTTTGACATTACTTTATAACCTTTTTCGTGCTTTTGTATACAAAGTAGATCCAGATCAGACGACTTCTGCAGGGGCCATCTGATCAGGATGTATTCTGTTTGCTTGTTGAATTATATCTTGTTGAATTATATAGTTCTGTATGTAAAAATGTCCTTCGGAATTCATGCAAGTTGTGTGTGATCAGGTCTGGATTTATACATCGATGAACACAACAAAAATGTAATTCAATCTTTAATTATTTATATCCATACATATATTCATGTCATATATTCTCATATGAATATGTATGAGGTAAAGTACTAATTTCATTTCTTCCAAAATTACTAGACAGTTTTGTAAAGACGTCTTCATCCGTCCTGTTTGATTATATTTTATTACATAATATTCGATTTGGGAGTGCCGAATTAGAGTGTCGTAAACCGCGGAAATGCACTAGTGCATTTTTATTCAAATGAGCAGTTTGAATCCGGCCGATGGTGAATCTTAAAGAGAACACCCGAAACCAATGCATGACGTCATTAACGTTATTTAATCGTCAGCCAACCATAGCACTGTGTTCACGTTGACGATGTAAACAATGACATCAGCTATAGCCTGTTTCACTTTCTATACCACTTTTAACCCTTTCCCTGTTCTGTATTTAGGTCAAATTTCAACACCTACTGAATATTCATTAACAAAATAGTTATAAAGAAATATGGAAGGTGAAACATTGTAGACATTTTAGAAAGTAAAGAAACAGATCTATCAAATTTTATTAGCAAACAGTGCAGACCCTGATCAGACGGCTCCTCTAGGAGCCGTCTGATCTGGATCTACTCTGTTTGCAAATGCATGAAAACACGTTTATATGAGGGAAAGAGTTAAGGGTTATGAGATAAAAAAAATATCTTGCATTCGCATTCGCTTAAGATCGTGTCATATTATTATAGTAAACTCGTTTCATAAAAACAATAAAAACAATTTGTAATGAACGCTCGTTCAAGATCTATGGATGCCTTTCAGCAATGGGTCGGCGAATCACTGGTCGAGGATTGGAGCAACGACCAATGGTACTATACAACAAATATGTATTCGATCAAGCCCCCGTCTTTGAGATATACCTTTGAGGCCAGTTACGACTCCAACAACCCGCCAACCATGGCCTGCTACTCTACAATGATATGTACGTATGCTTTCGATTAACACTTTCCTTTACCAATATTAAAGTTAGAAATAATGACAACGTGAATATTCATTAGCTGAATTTTTATAATGTAAACTTTCCTAGGGAATATTTTGCCTTGACAAAAACTGTGGAATCAGGCTCCATGCTTATAAAGCTTTTAGCTGAGTCCGAGTTTCGTTCTCAAGCTTTTGATTGGTCAGATTTGATTTATCAATCTTTTGATTGGTCAGATTTGAGCCAAAGGCTCAAATCTGACCAATCAAAAACTTGAGAACGAACTCAGACTCAACTAAACGTTTTATAAGCATGGACTCAGATCTATATCATGTCAAAGCAAACAGAGAACACCCCGATCAGACGGCTCTTAAATGAGCTTCTACTTCGTTTTCAAATGTGTAAACATGTGTTGAAGGGTTAAACTCAGACAAAAAAATCTACCACTGCTACTAAATGAAGACTCAATCTCCTCTGTTTGTTCACGGGATACTATAGATCGGATTCTAAAGTCTCACGGCCATGGCCTAAATTCTTGTATTCATACGCCAATATACAAATTAATCTGATTAACCCATGCTTTCATATAAATGAATTTTCACGCCTCAGCAACCATAGTAGACCAAGAACAGGCCACTCCTTTACGAGCTGTCTGATCAGGATACGCTCTGTTTGCTTACGGAACTATACAGTAAAACCTTTTTATAACGACCACTGAATTGTGTTAATTACTTGGTATTTAGGGCAGGTGGCTGCTTAAAGCAAGGTGGAAGTAAAACAGAACGCTCCTATAGGAGCGTTCTGTTTTACTGTCAGCTTGCTTTAAACAGTCACCTGCCTTTAACACAAAATACTTGATGTAATTTAGTGGTCGTTATAGAGAGGTTTTACTGTATATAGATCCGATTCTACAGTTTATGGCACGGAAAAATAAAAACTCGGTGTTATGTACCATTATAAATATGCTAATAATGAATGTTCATGGTGACATTAAACCCATTCCCTCATATTGACGCCTTTTGACGCCTCTACAAAAGCCACATAGTGATACCATATGATAAATAGAACATTTGCTCTTATAGGAGCAAATGCTCTATTTATAACAATTGTTTCAAACTACAACATTCTAAAATTTCCTTTTCTCCAGTTAATGCTCCTTTTAGGTAGATTTATTCAAAGAGGTTGGATCTAAAGATAGCCTATGAGGTAACGGGTTATTTCTTACATGAATGTGAAACGGGGAAAGGCTGAATATTCACACTGCAATGCGTTTAACCTATTACCCCATAGACTATTTTTAGATCCAACCACTTTGAATAAATCTACCGAAAAGGAGCATTAACTAGAGAAAAGGAAAAGTTTAGAATTTTGTAGTTTGAAATCCTTGTGATAAATAGAGCATTTGCTCCTATAGGAGTAAATACGCTATTTATCACAATGGTTTCATCTGGTGACTTTTGCAGAGGCGACAAAAGGCGTCAATATGAGGGAATGCGTTCAACCACAGATCAAATCAAAATGAAATCAGGGTTTGTTATATGGCAAACAACATTATACCTCAATATTTGGGCTACGCTACGAGCCCTCTGATCTGCGTATATACTGCTTGCAAATGCTATTATGGTGTGTGGTGGTCTAGTGGTAACGCGCTTGACTGCCGATCCGGATGTCCGGGGTTTAAATCCCGGTCCCTCCCGGAAATTTCAGAGACGCTTTTCAGTGTCTTCCACCCGCACCTTCTCTCCACCCAGGGGCCAAACTGGGTGCCTGTGAGGGTCACTAGCCGGTACTGCAGTTTCATGATTGCGCCATATGTTTGCAGTGCTCAATATTGAAGGCGAATGACTCAATGACCAGGGGAGTAAATGTACAGTCGGCTGAGCGGTCCTTCGGACTGAAAGTAGACTGTAACTAGGTGCTTTACTTTGTTCTTTACTATTACGATAGTTTCCAATATTCAAATGGTGAACTGAACTGAACCCTTTCCTTTATAAACAGAGTAGACCCAGATTAGACTGCTCCTAAAGGAGCCGTCTGACCAGGATCTGCTCTGTTTGCTCATGAATTTACATAGATTTTATTTGACCGTTCCAAGGCGGTACTTCCATCTTCCCCCATTGTTTGTTTGATATGTCCGTGCGTATCTTTGTGTCTTTTATATACATGTACATTTGCTGTTTGTCGTTGTGGTGCTGTTTGGGCGGTTGTGTGATTTGTATGCGGTGTTTCCTGCATGGCTCATACATGTACTTTTACAGTGTCTGCCAAGGTGAAAAAATGTGTTCATGTACTGTTATAAAGAATAGCTAATCAATATCCATGATCTAAATATTTCTTTCATGAATATAAAACGAAAATGGTTAATGCATGGCTTTTCACACAGCATTTCTCTACAGGAATTGATTTATCACCTATTTATTTTATTTTCAGAGTGAAAGAAGGACACTCGAGCCGCCTCTCTACCTAACAGGGTGCTACAGCTGATTATTGTTTTGTTTTCACGTAGTCAAGACTTTATACAGTTAACCCATTCCCTCATATTGTGGACTTTTGACGACTCTGTAAAAAGTCACTTTGTGAAACCATTGTGATAAATAGAGCAGTTGCTCCTATAGGAGCAAATGCTCTATTTGTCACAATGGTTTCAAATTACAGAATCCTTAAATTTTACTTTTCTCTAATTAATGCTCCTTTTCTGTAGATTTATTCAAAGAGGTTGTATCTAAAAAATAACCTATGAGGGAATGGGTTAAACAGTCAATTCCATGAATATTCATGTAAGAAATAATGTCAAGACGGATACCAATTAGCTATTTTGTTATAATGAAGAAAATATTCCAAAAAGGGAATTGATATGATACATAAATACTCTGGTCTAATAGTTCGACCACTAAGGGCATTTTTCAAAGATTATCATGTCAAAATACACGTCAAATTTTGTAACTCATGCATTCAGTCATAAAATATCGGGCTAGGGACAACAACAGCCCCTCGGGACATTGCAGATGTTAATACAAACAGTTATTGTTTCTAAAACCTTGAACGACTCCCAAGTAAATGTGTTATTTGTTACATGCTGTGTATTTTATCTGAGAAAACCATTTCCTCCATAAATATGCCTTTCTACTCCTTTGTGAAAGTCACTTTTTGGTTTAAATACTACAAAATTCTAAAAAATCCTTTTCTCTAGTAAATGCTCATTTCTGGTAGATATATTGAAAGAGGTTGGGTCTAAAAATAGCCTATTTGGGAAAGGGTTAAACGACGTTTGATCTAATACCAGTTTCTCTCTCTGGAGAGGACTTGTATTGGCTATGCCTGCTGTCCAATCCTTTTTTTCATTGAATAAAACAAATATTATTGAAATCAATGCCAGTTACTATGTACAGAACACGCAGTGTGCTTTTTCACGTTTGGTCCCAAGTCTTCTCCGTTTGAGTATTAAGAAACTCAGAATTATTTTTGTTCATTTCTCATGTCAGTGTGTCACATATTTTTAATCATGGCATTACTCGGCATCATATTTGGATCCAAACTATATGTAAATGTTATCAGGAAGTTCCCCACGGCGAGCTAAGCATGTACAGTAAAACTCTCTATAACGGCCACTAAATTACATCAATTATTTTTTTTTCAAGCCAGGTTGCTGCTTAAAGCAAGGTGAAAGTAAAATAGAACGTTCCTTGCTTTAAGCAGCCACCTGCCCTAAATACCAATTAATTAACACAATTTAGTGGCCGTTATAGAGAGGTTTTTTCTGTAACATCAATAGGAAAGAGTTTTGTGTAAACATGCATCAGCTGTATTGCGACTGACGAGGGCAAATAAATTCCAAAGCATTGACTCATTTTGTATGTTGTGTGTTTATCCCATTTCTTGCTCGTCAAACGCCCAGCATAATTATAGTGTGGATTTAATATTAATGCAAAATATCAGCCTATTTTGAATGTTGATTTGAAAGTTTTATTAAAATATAAAACAAGGAATTAGTAGATGGCAACAGTAGATATATGTAACATATAAACCAATAGACATTGCATTAATCAGACAGTTTAGAAACTGTAATATATATGTAACACATTCCTTCTGACGGCGTTTAACGAATGAAAAAGTCACTTTTTGAAATCATTGAGATAAATAGAGCACACTTCTCCATAGAAGGAAGCAAACGCTTTATTAATCACAATGGTTTTAAAAACTAAACCTTTCTAGAAATGTCATTTTTCTCTCGTAAATAGGCCTACTCATTTTCAGTAGATTTGTTCAAAGAAGTTAGTCTAAAATAGCATTTGTATATTGTGTGTTTATTCTGTCTGCATGGGCTATCAGTGACATTTGCCACGGCGGTGGTACGGTCTAAAATTTCTACGGCCAATGGCATTTCTGCGGGCGTCGCAGAATTCCCACGACCATATACTGCACTGTTCACATATGCTACTGGCGCCGTATGGTGTATACTGAATTTGTGGAGACAAAAAACCTACGGCTGCCATACGGCCTTTGAAGTAATGACCCACGGTCGCCGTATGACAGCCGTAGCCCCCCCCCCCCCCCACCACCACCACCACCAATAGAATAGTGGTATAACTTCGTATGAGAACAATTGGTGTATATATATACCTGTTGAACACAGGGCGCCCACACGGCCATCGTACGCGATACACCTTACGGCCACCGTACGGCATAGCCGCACGGCGATCACGTGGGCGCCACAAATTCCTTACGGCCGCCGTAGAAATATCTCGATTTCAGTTTTCTGTATGGTCTCTGTATAGCAAATATGGCTGAGGTTTGACCCTTTAACCCTTTACTCCATATATACGCCTTTCCAAGAAGAGTAGACCCAGATCAGACGGCTCCTATAGAATCCGTCTGATCAGATTCTCTCTGTTTGCTTATGACATAATATTGATCTAATTCTACAGTTTCTTATTACAGTAAAACCTCTCTATAACGGCCACCAAATAACATCAAGTGTTGTGTTTTAAAGACAGGTGGCTACTCAAAGCAAGGTGAACGTAAAAACAGAACGCTCCTATAGGAGCGTTCTGTTTTACTTTCATCCTGCTTTTAGCAGCCACTTGTCCTAAATACCAACTAATTAACAGAAATTAATGGCCGTTGTAGAGAGGTTTTACTGTATTCATTGAGTACAGGGTTAAAATATTAATGTCACATTATACTTTGTTTTGGGCGAAATACTGCTTTACATGTCGAGGGTTTACCGAAAACCTATTGCAATCTGAGGTACAGATTAGATGAGGGAAAGGTATATATTTAGATGCGGAGTTACTCGTCATCTGATCTGGATCTGAACTGTTTCTAAATATACAGTAAAACCAGTCTATAATGGCCACTAAATTGTGACGCTTAACCCATTACCTCATAGGCTATTTTGGATACAATCTCTTTGAATTAATCTACCGAAAAGGAGCATTAATTAGAGAAAAGGAAACTTTTAGAATGTTGTAGTTTGAAACCATTGTGATAAATAGAGCATTTGCTCCTATAGGAGCAAATGCTCTATTTATCACAATGGTTTCACAAAGTGACTTTTATAGAATCGTCAAAAGTCGCCAATATGAGGGAATCGGTTAAAGGAGCGTTCTGTTTTGCTTTCACATTGCTTTAACACTGTGATTTTGATATTGTAAGAATTTCAACATGACGCTTGTCTGAAAAAACGAACTTGTAAATTAAGAAGACAATGAAAACTAGATTTGTGTCCAAAGAACTTTCAAATTGAAGATCCAATTTACATTTGCAAATGTAGTTAGAGTATGGCCTCTGACTAGGGCTATCACTCTATAGTTCGATTTCGAGCGCTGAGCCGTGACTGCACGTTTCTATTTATAGAAGTTGCAACCATTCTCATTTATGGGTAAGTGGAAATGATGGTCACAAGAAGCTCGTAGTAATCGTGCAGTATTAGTATATACAGTAAAAGCCCGCTAATGCGACCGCCTAAAAGAGGTATAATTATAGACCAGTGCTAGATGCAGGTGGTAGCTTAATGCAGGACAAAAGTAATACAGAAAACACCTAGACGAGCTTTCTGCATTATTTTTGTACTGCATTAAGCAACCACCTGCTCATAAAGACACCCATGTTATTCATAAAGTGATCGCATTAGAGGGGTTCTACTGTATAATGCCTATCACATGTCAGGTAACTCCGGAACAAATACATTTTTTGTGACGCGTTTTACCTCTACGGGTGGACTCGTCATAAAGGTCACAGTTCACGGGTCAGAATCGAACTCTAGTGTTACTTACTGAAAATAATACCATCTCATGTGCGTATATTCGCATGGCCATCAATAATCCAACCATCCAATCTCTGACAAAAAGTTCTCAGGTTGAAACTTTCGCAGAATGTAAACAAGTATTATGGAAGGTCAGACTCACTGAGTGACGGACAGACAGACAGACAGACGGACACAGGGACATCTGAATACATTCCTTCAGAAGTATGTGTGTGTTGAGGTTGACCTTTTACATGTTGAATGACCTATCAGTGTTTAAGTATAGAGTCCATTTAGTAACAAGAAGGCTATGATGACCCTGTATCGCTCACCTGATAAATATATCTCATTTGACATATTTATGCAACGGACAGGAATGATTTATACAAATCTGATAGAGGTTCACCTACAAATCATTCCTCTGACATTTAGTTAAACTGCAGTCAGTGGTTTTGGAAGACTTTAAGAACCGTCTAATCTGCGCGAAAATGCGTTTATATGAAACAGGGGTAAACCATAACCCGATATCTCATCATATACATATTATCTGTCCTGGGTCGACACTGTTTGCAATGAACTAAATCTCTCTTTCTCAGACGAGTGTCTCATACTTTGAACGCAGAAAATGCACATAGATAGATAGATTTATTTCAATATCGAGCAACAAGACAATAGTAACAACACATACATATCTTAAAATTATAACAATATATAAAATCAAGAGCTCCATGTGTCGGAGCATTATATGCCCGAAGTATGTGCTGCCAAAACGTGCACTATTTTAATAAATATGGGGGCGGCTCGTGTTATCAAGTTATTTAGCGAACAATGTTTTTTGAGTTGATGGTCACTGTGACCTTGACCTTTTACCGACTGACCTCAAAATCAATAGGGGTCATCTACTTGCCATGCACAAACACCCTACTCAGCATGAAGACAGCACACACAATAGTCATCAAGTTATTGAGCGGACAAGATTTTGAGCTGAAAAATAACCTATGCGGTAATGTGTTAATTTACATGTATTTAATGACGTTCGTTTCACTTAAATATATTTCCGTTCTACATGTAATTTACCACTATATTTACCATCGCGGTTGTTGTAGATTAGTCGGAGAGGGGATACCTTTGCTTACACTGCCTTTTAGGATGGGATGGAATAAGTGTGAGGTTGGGTGTCCCTTAACCGGACCCCCCCCCCCCCCCAGGTGACTACTGTCACTGACCGATCAAAGGCGGTACTTCCACCCTCCTATTGTTTGTTTTGTCTTTGTGTGTCTTTGTATTTGCTGTGCTTTCTTGTGGGGCTGTTCGGGTGGCTATTTCTTTTGTATGTGATGTTTCCTGCTTGACTCATATTTGTACACACATTATATTATACCAATTTAACTGCATGCATATACACACATACACCAAGACAAGCAAACATTCTTATTTTTTCTTTACTAATAGCTGGGTTTGGCAAGGTTTTGCCTCGTCTCAAATGCAACAAACATAACAGAAAAGTTAGAGGCAACTAAGTTCAATACATCCCTTCTAAATAGACGTCACAGGAGCATGCCTGGCTATACAAACGTACACACGTGCTTAGCGTACATGTGGTTTGAAAAATCCAAGAATTCAAGGTGCCCAAAATACATTAAAAATTGATGCCAAACTAAGGTAAAGCCCTAGATCTAGACATTCTTAGACTTTTCAAATCAAGTTTCCTACATGGATCCGTTCCATTTGCGCCCTGTGTCTATAAACATGTGCTTTTTAAACTATTGTTTTTGAGGATGTAATTATTGTTCAAATCTGAGGGAATTTTTTATAGTCAGTTTGAACTCTGAGGTATTTCCTTTTGAAGCAAACTAAGTTTTCAACCGTTAAGCAGGTTATCGTGACCTAATTACCATTTGCTGATGGCAAGAGCAACGATGGTGCTCCCCAAACCGACAAGTAGTGTGCTATTACATTTGAAAGATACTGATGTTCAGCTTTATAGCTATTAGTGTCAAAACTTCTCTTGTTTGGTTTGAAGCCAAATCGTGTTCGGTCAGAAGTAACCGGGAATTTTGCGCTGACTGTAAGACCCGACGCTTAGTCTGTAAATAGTACAATATATATTGCTGTACAGCTGATCCATTAACCCTTTACTTCCAATATTCATACATATGAAATGGTTTTTTGAATAATATTTATTGGCCGATTATTTTACGTATTTTATTTTTCAAAGGAATCCCTTGCTATGACAAAATCTTTAAAACCGGGTCTATATTATGGCTTAGCAGACAGCGAAGACCCTGGGTCTACACTGTTTGCAAAGGCATGGAAAGGCTCTGTCAAGAAGGAAAGGGTTAACAAACCGTCACTGAACTATAGCAGTGCAACATACAGTTTGACAGTTTTCACGTGACCGCCTGGAATTTCCGGACACTGTGCTATTTATAGATACGAACTTGCATACTTTGACAGTTTTCACGTGACCACTTGGTATTTCCGAACACTGTGCTATTTATAGAACAGAACTGGCGTGGATGAGATGGGTTGCACACGTATTGCTATTTCTACCTGTTTTGTATATATTTTGGGTGAAATTCTGATGAATTAGAAAAACAGTTTGGATCAAACCGTATAGATCGAGATGTAAATAACTGTTAATTTTCAGTTTCTTATCAATATTTAAACGGTTTGATGACCTATTATCAGGTGTGAAGTAAGCAATTAGTAGCTCAGGGTAACTCAAATCGTAGTTTGGGAAACTTTGAGGGTATGCATATAATAGTATTGGTAATTAATATGCCTTTCTAATATAATGGAAGATCATCCTGAGTAGCCCTTTCAAATCTGCATGGTTTTTTTTCCCGATAGCCCCTCGAACGGGATCTACACTGTTTTGCAGTTAAATATTTCAAACTATACGGCAAGTTTAAGCTTACATACAGATTAGACTCTATACTTATAGATAATGATGGCAATTATGATGATGATGAAGATAATGAGGAGGATGGTGATAGTTATCGTCATCTTCATCATACTCATCGTCATAGTCTCTAGTGTGACTATTGATATAATCCTATTTCTCCACTTCCTTGACCTGTTTTCATGCTTAAATGTTTTATTTCTCTATTCGCATTATATAGGCTGGCATATATTTCTCATGCGATCCTCGTCTATGTTTCGTTTAGTTTCGCTAGACAGGATAGCGAGAGATATATAAGCAGTGATTTTTATTGTCTACGTAACTTACGGCCTTGCATGCATTTCAACTTATTTCCTCTTCTAGGTTTCGTTTCGCTAGAGAGGACGGCGGGTGATATGCATGCGCCGGAAATAATTAAATGATAGAACATTAATTCTATACAGTTTCTATGTTAATCTGTGTATGACTGTATGTACATGATCATTTATTTTGAGTTCATTGTATGAATGTTTGATTCACATTGTATTTGTTCTACGTGAGTGGAAGATAATACTAATAAATAATGAAAGCTCGTCCTGAGTAGCCCTTTCAAATCTTGTTTTCTTTTTTTTCTTTTTTTTTTTTGCAAACGGTGTATACCCCCTTCGTAGGACTCCTGCGATAAGCCCCTTGAACGGGATCTACACTGTTTGAACTTTGAAATTTAAATAATTCAATTTATTCGGCAAGTTAAGACTTTCATACAGATTAGACTCTACATGTACATATAAAAATGGATGGGTTATATAAGGTAGAAAAGGTTAACTGTGGTAGACTGAACGTTAGAAGGTTATCTATTCTAAAAACTGAAGCAGATGTCAAATCCGAGTACGCTAGCTTTCGAATTGGAGTTGTAGATCTGAAGGGTGGTTGCAAGTTTGCAAGTTTTCAAGCAGTAAACGTGTTCGTGTGGTAGCCGATAAACCTCTGCTACGGCTTGAACTGTCTCCTGCATGCGAAATGTTTTGGGTCTAGATGAGAGGACCTCAACATAGTCAATTTTGTTCGCTTGTTATATATGTAATAGTTGGCAATCCGAAGTGTAAAAAGTCGCTTATTTTTCGAGGTCCATGGCATTTTTTAGTAGAAATGTTTGAATACCATAATTGTGTTGCCAGATACTAACCATTTGTGGTTCTGGTCCATGCCACTGCCAAAACTCACTTTGAAGGTCAGAAACTAGGTCAAAGGTCAAATGAGTGCAAATATGTAATAAAATCTCTATATAGTATAAAATAACCGTAATTTTGACAATTTCGACACTTTGTTTTGCATTTAATTTCTTAGCAATGTCTCCACAGTAAGTATAGACATATTTATGGCACATTTAAGGAAGTTTTGAGTGACCTGTGATGATTGCAAGTTCGGAAAACATCGTTTTAAATACGTTTACAGTACATTATCATACAGTATAATTATAACTTTGATGCAAATCTGTGCAAGTTATAGTACCTCTTCACGCAGATGTACCTCTTTCGCGAAGATGTATCATTTAGAGATGATAATAAAATGCCAGAAGATTAGTCTCTTATTGCCATAGTCTCAGTGTAATAATGGTTTGTTTGATTGTACACAACTTATATTAGCTGTCTGTATCACTGGTAATTGAAACGCCATAGCTCCTGGTGAGTATGGCGATGTTTTTACATAATGAATTGATATATGTTACTTACACCAGCAGTACTTATGACAAAACCCTTTCGACATTTGCAGGAAATTGATTGGCCATTTTAACAGTTACTGGCCATAGGTACCCACTCTCACTCAACAATTAACTCATAGACATATTCAGTGCCACTGGATATGAGTAACCTTCCCTATCCGTGATGACAGCACTCTACATGTATATGTTACTGCCACAAACGATCACTAGTTAAACAGATAAACATCAATACCCGGAATAAGTGACCATGTCATAGTACTGACTAAAATATATTTCCTTCACGAAGGAAGCCTACCCCACATCTTGTCCACCTGTGGAAGGAGGCTAACGCATGCCCTATGATCCATCAAAATGCAGCACACTTGGCAAATCAGCCCCTTTACTAATCTGTACTATATTGGATATAGTCAGAAAAAATGTGCACAGTCGCCCTCAAATTAGTGGTCCCTTCTAAGTTAACATCCACCAGGTTCAGCCAGCCATAGTGCAACTCCACTACCCGCCATTGCTCAAGAAAGAAGAAATGTGCAAACAAAAACGTGCTGAGGACCAAGGTTCAGAAGAACTGGGCATATACAAGGAGCTA
This sequence comes from Azorinus chamasolen, assembly GCA_963576725.1. NCBI lineage: Eukaryota > Metazoa > Mollusca > Bivalvia > Cardiida > Solecurtidae > Azorinus > Azorinus chamasolen. Next base: position 76,415,491 of record OY755248.1, read on the forward strand.
CGGAAAACTTGCAAAGAAGAAGTGCAAGGAAGCTCATGATGGGTATGTGATTGACCTAGTGACAAACACCAGCTGTAAGAAGCTCTGCACTTTTGTTATGAACAAGAAATGTGACAGCTCGGGAGCAACCCCACTTAAGTATGGTGACATTAACAATTTTGATACACAAATCAATGTCAAAATACTAAACCACTAGTTCTCTATCTTTTCACATGGGGACCTATATCTCCACTGTGCCTTATTCGGATGCCCTTCCTATTCGTGTCTGCAGTGTCTGCAAGGTTCTTAAGGGCCTTAATCTCCACAAAGCTGCCATCTTATCAAGGTTCTTGAAAGAAGTGGCACATTTCCTGGTTCCTGCTCTTGCTGTGATCTTACAGGCCCCTCAACCAGGATAAAGTCCCCAGTGATTGGAAGACTGTCACGTTAATGCTATTTACAAAACAAATGGTCCAGAATAATCCCTTTACTGGCCTGTATCTCTAACTTCTGTTACATGTAAGATCATGGAATACATCATACGCAGTAACCTGGTTTCTCTTAGTACCATGACATCATCAGCCAATGCCAACATAGCCTCAGGAAGTAGCGCTTCTGTGCGACAAAGTGATCAATATGGTCAATGACCGTGTGTCAGGTCTGGATTAGTCCCATCAGATTGACGCAATCTTGCTAGACTTTTCCAAATCATTTGAAAAAGTGTCTTAGACACCTGCTGCTTAAGCTCCAACACTATGATGTGTATTGCAAAATGCTTGATTATATCCAACTAATCACGCTGGAAGGTGTTTCCTCCGAGTAAATACCGATAACATCCGGTGTTTATCAATGTGCCTTTCTCAGTCCTTTCCTTTCCCTCATAGGCAATGATGACCACACGGAATTCATATGCTCTCCCTGTCGACCTTTTGCTGACGCCTCACTTTTGTGCCGAGTCATTAGCAGATGCAGACATTCCAGAATGACATCGATAGTCTGTAGGAAAGGTAAGAGACTGGGGTCAATGCAGAGAAGTGCTAGGTCTTGCTTATCATCAACAAGCGGACACACATAAAGACCAATTATACTGTTCATAGCAAGAGATGGAAGACAACAAAGAAGGCAAAATACCTTGGGATGCTACTGTTTTCTAAATTGTCTTGGAAAGCCCATGTCGATATGATCATAAAGAAGGAAAACTGATCCACAGCCTTTCTAAGTAGGAACCTTGGACCCTGCCAAAAGCCAACCAAGGAGGAATATTACAAACCCCTGGAACAGTCTGCAGGTTGAGTACACATCCTGTGTTTTGGACCCACATACCAGGGCTATGACAAATTGTGAGGAGGTGGTCCAACATAGAGCTACCAGAATTATTGCAGAAGACGCAGCGTGTGTGCCATGCTCAACAAGCAGAGGCAGAAAAAAGTACAGACCGCGTTGTGCTATAGGTCCGTGAATGATGTTGATGCAGCTGACACCCCATCTTCTGACGCCCCCCCTCGGTGCACCTACAAGAGGACACTCCTTAAGATTCGTGTCATGGTTTTGCAGGACCAAGTTCCTGAGGGAATATTGCTTTCACTCTGCTGTCAATATCATCTAGAACAAGCTACCATAACATCAGGTGATAGCTCCCAACTTTCCAGGCTGGGATCTCAGCTTCATGTAATATTCTTCTGTTTGCAATGTTTTAACCGTTTTTTTTTAATTTGAACGTTGGACCCTCCCTCGCCTATGTGCATATCACAATGGTGTGAGTAGCCTGCTTTAAAGCGACCAAGCTCAACAAAATAAGAAGCAGAAGAAGAAGCCACAAACACAGAGTTGAAGTAGGGCTGGAAATTATATTTTCCACAAGTTATCTCAAGAAGACCTGTTGGAAGAAATATTTTATATGCCCGATCTGCTTCCAGATATTTGAAGAGGTGTACGGTCATACAAGGCACATACGTTTGATGTTTGATGCCAATGGAGAATCCAATGATAATGCAAGAATTTCAGAATATGGTTAAGGTTAAGAAAACACTTGAACTGCTTCCACCAATAAAGGATGAACTAGTACTGAAAATTGCTAGAGCAAACTATCGAGCTAGTATATGGATCTGAGCTGATAGATACAGAAATTAATGCTATTGATACTAACGCATAGCGAGATTGTGCCGAACCCTCATAAGTGGTTTGGAAATGCACCAACTGCACCCGGTGCATGTATTAAACAAGTTATGGATGCAAAACCAAGTGCAAATCTATACGCTGTAAATGCTTCAAAGCAGCTTTAAAAAGCACACTAACATGTGTTTGCGATGGTGTTAATTGTACCAATCCAGCAAATATCCATACAAATATAGTGAATTAATTAGTGACTTTAAACAGAACTGAAAGTTTTGATTTGGTGTTCATTTACCCCACCCACTTTACTTTAAGAAGTACTTGTGCATAATGTATAGCTGATATGACTGCATAGTTATTTGTTCCAGTAGCATTCTGTCTAACCTTTATTTTGATGTCATTTATGCTTGTTAAAAAGCAACAATGGCGAAGACATGACAACGTGTATCACCGTTACATGTTGATTTTAACGTTTTTTTACTGTTTTTCGATGTTCTCATTCATATTCATGAATATTCAAATAATATATTTTACAAAAAGTAAGTTCAAATTAAAGGCCAATGTTTAACCTTCATTTTGGTACCATGTTTATTATTTTACACCTAAAATTGACAAAGATATAACGATTTCTCAAATAACGTATATAAAATATGCACTTAGTTGACCTTTGACCTAATTAAGAGAAACAAGGGCAAAATTTCAGGTGGCATGGGGCAGTTTCTGAATACTTAGACATCAAATATTACATATCCAGTGCATGCCAAATTCTACTATTTCATGCCATGGCTCGACACATTTTCCTCAGTTGGATGCCCAACTATATAAGTAGTTTATGGGTGAAATGTATGATTAGATTGCATCGTGCTAGCGGTTGGGCCCCTTTCGCACGGATATTTTGTATTCACTTTGTATCATATCGAGCCATGCATGGAAATTATAGTGATTTTATATGTAATAGTTTGGATCCAATGTGATTCCAGGAGCCGGTGTAACGAAGTAAAGTGACCCCCATAGAATACTGACCCCCCGGTCACTATTCTTCAGAAAAAGCGACCCCCTTTCTGAAAAATATCGAATCCCCTCTGAAAAATAGTGACCCCCTCCGCGATATCTATAAAATATTGACCCCCGCCCCAACTATTACTAACAAATTAGTTACCATTGCAAATAACCTAATATTGTTGCGGCTGCAGTTTTGTTGTTGTTGTTGTTGTTGCTGCAGCATCGGGTGGGTGGGTATGTGTGTGTGTGGTGTGTGGTAGCGTGGGGGGGGGGGGGGGTGGTTAAACGGAATTTAACGGAAACACTTTATTATTTAGATACTGTCAATATTTTGAAAAATGTTGACACTAGCAGAAAAGTGACAGAGGGTGTGAAAGAAGTAGTATTAGTAGAAGTTGCGGTAATATAACTTATTTTAAGGGGACATTTACAATGCATTTTGAGTATAACAACCTTTTCTGTGCGATCTAATAAATGGTTCTATACTTCTAACAGCGACCGACCTTACTTGTCAAATCATGTTTTTAAATCTTTACAGTAAGTAAACTCTTCTTTTTATAAAGGCAAATACTACTACTTGTGTATTTTATTTTGTACCCTTGAGTAATAATTCGCAATATTAACGAACACAAATGCAAATTAAGTTCAATTGAATATACATTTTGTAAAAGGATAAAAGTTGACGATTAATCTCAGTCTGATTGGCAAACTGTTTTGAAACTCAACAGGTGCTGATATTTTCGATGTCATACATTTGACTTACTAGGCAGACACAAATAGGTGACGAACACACAAGGAAAACTATCTTCTCTAGGTTATGTTATGAATAGAATATAAGACTCGTGTTCGTGATTTATTGGATCTATTAAACTCGTCCTTTTAGACAAAAATAAACACGCACCAAATCCTTGATGTGTGGTTTTCTACAAAGCTCGTTTAAAATAGAAGTAAAAACATTATGAACAACTAATCTAATGTTTATTATCTGCAGAGGAAAATGGCCTGTTGCAAATGTACACACTATATTTCTATGGTATATGTCACACGTGCTTGACCTTTTATATAAGAAAATCAACAGCATCTTTTCGACAATAATTGACAAAATTCTCTATAAATGGAATTGTATTCTGATGTTGTGTAGGGGTGTGTGAATGTGTGGGTGCGTGCGGAAGGATGTTTATTTATAAGTGATTGTGTACGTGCATGTGCGTGTGTGTGTGCATGCGCGCGCGTGTGCGTGCCTGCTTGCGTGAATGTGTGTGATATTCTGTACGAACAATGATTACAAATAATCTGAAAATGGGTGATCCTTCGAAATCAAAAGTATAAATGCAAAAAGAGAAAATTGCAGACTCGGTTTTATTGAGTCTGTTCATGAGTAGTAATTTAAAGTGCAACACTACTCACGCTCCCTAGCACCGGCTTAAGCAGTATTACTTGGCGTCCATTGCGCGCATTGGTCATGATATATTAAACGGGGCTCAAAATGATATTACTAGGGATCACACATCTGTAACAATTATGACCAAGGTTAATTTTTTTTTTAGAAATACGTGAAACCCTTTCTGTAAAGTATACATGAGGCAAATTAAAGTTGCTGGTGTTGTTCAAAATATCACGAAGGTGGGCCAAAGCATTATTACCGGGGATCACTATTGTTTAAAAAATACTGACCGGGGTTCGATATTCTTCAGAAAAAAATGACATCCATCCTTTCTACAACATACTTGAGTTCAATTAGCATTGGGCGCATTGGTCATTATATAATATACGGGGCTAAAAATACTCTATGAAAGGGGGTCACTACATCTGTAAGAATTATAACCAAGGTTAAATATTTTTCGAGTAAAGTTAAACCCTTTCCTTAAATTATACTGGAGATAGATTTGAGTTTCAGGGAGTTGTTTAACATATCATGAATATGTGTCAACGCACTATGACCGGGGGTCGCTATTTTTTAAAAAATACTGACCGGGGGTCAGTATTCTTCAGAAAATGTGACCCCCTATGTACAAAATGCTTGGGTTCAATTAACATTGTGCGTATTAGTATAGTATAATAAACACGGTCAAAATGCAATGACTGGGGGTCACTACATCTACAAGAATTAGGACAAAGGAAAAGGTATTGTTCGATTAACGTGAACCCCCTTTTTACAAAATAAATAAATACTAGAGTTGTTTAACATATCATCAACGTGAATCATAGAGTTAATATCGGGTTCGCTATTTTTGACAATATACTGGCCGGGGTCGATATTCTTCAGAAAATATGACCCACTATGTACAAAATACTTATGGGTCACTACATCTGTAAGAATTGTGACCAAGGTTAAATAAAAATCGAGTAAAGTTGAACCCTTTCTTAAATTATACTGGAGGTAGATTAAATGAAAAAGTAGTAAATTCTGAAGGGTGGTGAAGGGTGAAAGTCAAGCAGGAAAAGCCACACACATAAGTTCGCGGGAGCTGTTCAACATATCATGAACGTGTCAAAGCACAGTGACCGGGGGTCACTATTTTTTTTTTAAAAAAAATACTGACCGGGGGGGTCGATATTCTTCAGAAAATGTGACCCCCTATGTACAAAATACTTTGGCTCAAGTTGCATGGCGCGCATTAGCCACGATATGATAAACAGTGCTGAACTTGCTATGACCGGGGGTCACTTCATCTGTAAGAATTATGACTAAGGTTAAATAGTTTACGAGTAAAGTTAATCCCTTTCTTTAATTTTTTTTATTAAACTGGAGGTATGTTGCAACCTGAATTGTAATAACAACCGGAATTGTAATAAAATTTATTACAAAACTGGTTATGATGCGAAAACGTTATTACAATTGGTGGTCAACCTGAATTGTAATAACAACCTGAAGTGTAATAAAATAATTTTGTGTCTTTATTTGTGTGTCTATGTGAGTATGAATGTGCGCACGTGCTAGTATGTTGATAGTATGTGTATGCGTGTAGTTTGTATGGGAGGGGCGCATGCGTGTGCGCGCATGTGTACATGTATGAAGTAATACATCAGATATTCTAGATGATAGTACAACGACTTAGAAATTTTTATTACAAAACTGGTTATGATGCGAAAACATTATTACAATTGGTGGTCAACCTGATTGTAATAACAACCTGAAGTGTAATAAAATAATTGTGTGTCTGTATTTCTCTCTGTGTATGTGTGTGTGTGCGCGCGCAGTGTTTGTATGTGTATGTGTGTGGTTTGTAGGGAAGGGGCGCATGCGCTTGCGCGCATGTGTGCATGTATGAAGTAATACATGAGTTATTGCGCGCTTTAGTCATGATAGGAAAAACACGACTGAAATTGCTATGACGGGGGGTCACTAAATCTGTAAGAATTATGACACAGGTTAAATAAAATCGAGTAAAGTTAAACTCTTTCTTAAATTATATTGGAGGTCGATTAAGTTCGCAGGGAGTTGTTTAACATATCATGAACTTGTGTCAAAGAACTATGACCGGGGTCGCTATATTTTAAAAAATAATGATTAGCCATGATATGATAAACAGGGCTGACATTTTGCTATGACCGGGGGCACTACATCTGTAACAATTATGACCAAGGTTAAATAGTGTACGAGTAAAGTTAAACTCTTTCTTTAAATTATACAGGAGGTAGATTAAAGTCGCGGGAACTGTTCAACATATAATGAACGTGTGTCTGTCAAAGCACTATGACCGGGGGTCGCTATTTTTTAAAAAATACTGACCGGGGGTCGATATTCTTCAGAAAATGTGACCCCCTATGTACAAAATACTTGGGTTCAATTAGTATTGCGCGCTTTAGTCAAGATAGGATAAACACGACTGAAATTGCTATGACTGGGTGTCACTACATCTGTAAGAATTATGACAAAGGTTAAATAAATCGAGTAAAGTTAAACTCTTTCTTAAATTATACTAGCAGTAGATTAAAAATTCTGAAGGGTGGTGATCCCCCGAAAGCAAAAATTGCCAAACAAAAAGAGAAAATTGCAGACTCGGTTTTATTGAGTCTGTTCATGAGCAGTAATTGAAAGTGCAACACTGCTCACGCCCCCTAGCACCGGCTTAAGCGGTATTCAATTTTCAGAACAAGAAGTACTGAAATTCATGATCTCGAAGGATCAGAAGGTATAACAACACTGAGAATGAAGTACGGGGCGACGTGAGCAGTAATTGAAAGTGCAACACTGCTAAGTTCGCGGGAACTGTTCAACATATCATGAACGTGTGTCAAAGCACTATGACCGGGGGTCGCTATTTCTTAAAAGAAACTGACCGGGGGTCGATATTCTTCAGGTAATAGGACCCCCTGTGTACAAGATATAAACTATAGTTTACGAGTAAAGTTAAACCCTTTCTTTAAATTATACTGGAGGTAGATTACGTTCGCGGGAACTGTTCAACATATTATAAACATGTGTCAAAGCTCTATGACCGGAGTCGCTATTTTTTAAGAAATACTGATCGGGGGTTCGATATTCTTCAGAAAATGTGACCCCATATGTACAAAATACTTGGGTTCAATTAGTATTGCGCGCTTTAGTCATGATAGGATAAACACGACTGAAATTGCTATGACGGGGGTCACTAAATCTGTAAGAATTATGACACAGGTTAAATAAAATCGAGTAAAGGTACAAAAATGAGTCATGCAGGAAACACCACATACAGAACAAACACTCGCCCGAACAGCAACACAAGGAAACAGCAAATGTACATAGGTAGAAAAAACAACAAGAGACGCACAAAGACAAAACAAACATACAATAGGAGGAAGATGGAAGTACCGCCTTGGAACGGTCAGTGACAAAAGTCACCGGGGGTTTAAACCGGTTTATGGGCGCCCAACCTCACCCTTATTCCATCCCCATCCTAAAAGACAAACAGTGTAAATAAACGTATTCCCTCTCCGACTAATCTACAACAACCGCGACAGCAAATACAGTGGTAAAGTGCTGTAAATAAACGTATCCCCTCTCCGACTAATCTACAACAACCGCGACAGCAAATACAGTGGTAAAGTGCTCTTTCAGTGGTAAAGTTAAACTCTTTCTTAAATTATACTGGAGGTAGATTAAGTTCGCAGGGAGTTGTTTAACATATCATGAACGTGTGTCAAAGAACTATGACCGGGGGTCGCTATTTTCTTTAAAAAATACTGACCGGGTCGATATTCTTCAGAAAATGTGACCCCCTATGAACAAAATACTTGGGTTCAATTAGTATTGCGCGCTTTAGTCAAGATAGGATAAACACGACTGAAATTGCTATGACTGGGTGTCACTACATCTGTAAGAATTATGACAAAGGTTAAATAAAATCGAGTAAAGTTAAACTCTTTCTTAAATTATACTAGCAGTAGATTAAAAATTCTGAAGGGTGGTGATCCCCCGAAAGCAAAAATTGCCAAACAAAAAGAGAAAATTGCAGACTCGGTTTTATTGAATCTGTTCATGAGCAGTAATTGAAAGTGCAACACTGCTAAGTTCGCGGGAACTGTTCAACATATCATGAACGTGTGTCAAAGCACTATGACCGGGGGTCTCTATTTTTTTAAAAATACTGACCGGGGGTCGATATTCTTCAGAAAATGTGACCCTCTATGTACAAAATACTTGGGTTCAATTAGTATTGCGCGCGTTAGTCATGATAGGTTAAACAGTGCTGAAATTGCTATGACCGGGTGTCACTACATCTGTAATATTTATGACTAAGGTTAGATAAAATCGAGTAAAGTTAAACTCTTTCTTACATTATACTGGCGGTAGATTAATATCGCAGGGAGTTGTTCAACATATCATGAACGTGTGTCAAAGCACTATGACCGGGGGGTCGCTATGTTTTAGAAAATACTGACTGGGGGTCGATATTCTTCAGAAAATGTGACCCCCTATGTACAAAATACTTGGGTTCAATTAACAAGGCGCGCATTAGCCATGATATGATAAACAGGGCTGACATTTTGCTATGACCGGGGGCACTACATCTGTAACAATTATGACCAAGGTTAAATAGTGTACGAGTAAAGTTAAACTCTTTCTTTAAATTATACAGGAGGTAGATTAAAGTCGCGGGAACTGTTCAACATATAATGAACGTGTGTCTGTCAAAGCACTATGACCGGGGGTCGCTATTTTTTAAAAAATACTGACCGGGGGTCGATATTCTTCAGAAAATGTGACCCCCTATGTACAAAATACTTGGGTTCAATTAGTATTGCGCGCTTTAGTCATGACAGATAGATAGGTAGATAGATAATAGTAGTAGTAGTATAGGTAGTAGTATAGGTAGTAGAAGTATAGGTAGTAGTAGTGTAGGTAGTAGTAGTAGTAGGAAGTAGGAATAGTAGTAGTAGCAGTTGTAGCAGCAGCAGCAGCGGCAGTAGTAAGTGGGTGGGTTTGTGGGTGGTTGGGTTTGTGCTTTGGTGGGTGGCTGGGTTTTGGGTGGGTTGGTGGGTGGGTGGGTGGTGGGTGGGTTATTGGGTAGATAGGTAGGTAGGTAATAGTAGGAGGAGGAGGAGTAGGAATAGGAGTAGGAGGAGTAGTATGTGTAGTAGTGGGATTAATAGCAGCAGTAGTAGTAGTAGTAGTGACAGTAATTATAGTAGTAGTAGTAGTAGTAGTAGTAGTAGTAGTAGTAGTAGTAGTAGTAATAGTAGTAATAGTAGTAATAATAGTAGTAGTAGTACTAGTGACGGTGATGGTGGTGGTAGACGAAGCAAACACAACAGCAACAACCAATATTATTTCCCACTTCGCTAAAATAATTCAAAAGGCATGATGTCGAACCCCTATGTTGCCTCACTTGGATGAGATTTATTTACAAATGTTTTCAAAATATGGATATGATATATGGCATTGCACACAGCATTGACCATCAGAAAATCCACTGCCAAATGAAGTTTTTTTTAGTTTTACAGTGACTGACACAGTTTTCCGTCCACGAAATTTTAAGTTAGAACTTAGATTATTGAAATTTTAACAGCTATTTACGTCAGATAGAAGTCCATACAACATTTTACAATTTATTAAGTGATCTCTTTATATATGCATGCTGGTACATGTGCTCCTGCGTGCGCGTGAGTGCGTGCGTGAGTGTTGGTGTGCGTGCATGTATGCGAGTGTTTCTAAGTGTATGTGTAAGTATCGGTATATGTGCGTGCGTGCGTGCATATGTGTACCGGTATGTGTGCGTGCATGCGTGCGTGTGTGTAATTGTGTGTATATGCGTGTTGTGTGTGTGCGTGCGTGCGTGCGCAGGCGTGCGGGTGTATGTTTTGTTGAAACAAAGACAGGGAGTCACTATTCTATGGGGGTCACAAATCTTCGTAAGGGGTCAGTTTTCTTCGTGTGCAGGGGTCGTAATATTATGACCGGGGGGTCATAATACTATGACCGGGGTGTCACTATTTTTTAAAAAATACTGACCGGGGGGTCAGTATTCTATGGGGGTCACTTTACTTCGTTACACCGGTGTAACGAAGTAAAGTGACCCCCATAGAATACTGACCCCCCGGTCACTATTCTTCAGAAAAAGTAACCCCCTTTCTGAAAAATATCGACTCCCCTCTGAAAAATAGTGACCCCCTCCGCGATATCTATAAAATATTGACCCCCGCCCAAACTATTACTAACAAATTAGTAACCATTGCAAATACTTGAATACCTAATATTGTTGCGGCTGCAGTTTTGTTTTTGTTGTTGTTGCTGCAGCATCGGGTGGGTGGGTATGTGTGTGTGTGGTGTGTGGTATGTGTGTGTGTGTGTGTGTGTGGGGGGGGGGGGGGTAAACGAAATTTAACGGAAACACTTTATTATTTAGAAACTGTCAATATTTTGAAAAATGTTGACACTAGCAGAAGAGTGACAGTGGGTGTGAAAGTAATAGTTGCATTAGTAGAAGTAGTGGTAATATAACTTATTTTAAGGGGACATTTACAATGCATTTTGAGTATAACAACCTTTTCTGTGCGATCTAATAAATGGTTCTATACTTCTAACAGTGACCGACCTTACTTGTCAAATCATGTTTTTAAATCTTTACAGTAAGTAAACTCTTCTTTTTATAAAGGCAAATACTACTACTTGTGTATTTTATTGTGTACCCTTGAGTACTAATTCACAATATAAACGAACACAAACGCAAATTAAGTTCAATTGAATATAAAAGAGGATAAAAGTTGACGATTAATCTCAGTCTGATTGGCAAACTGTTTTGAAACTCAACAGGTGCTGATATTTTCGATGTCATACATTTGACTTACTAGGCAGCCACAAATAGGTGACGAACACACAAGGAAAACTATCTTCTCTAGGTTATGTTATGAATAGAATATAAGACTCGTGTTCGTGATTTATTGGATCTATTAAACTCGTCCTTTTAGACAAAAATAAACACGCAACAAATCCTTGCTGTGTGGTTTTCTACAAAGCTGGTTTAAAATAAAAGTAAAAACATTATGAACAACTAATCTAATGTTTATTATCTGCAGAGGAATATGGCCTGTTGCAAATGTACACACTATATTGCTATGGTATATGTCACACGTGCTTAACCTTTTATATAACAAAATCAACAGCATCTCTTCGACAATAATTGACACAATTCTCTATAAATGAAATTGTATTCCGATGTTGTGTAGGGGTGTGTGAATGTGTGGGTGCGTGCGGAAGGGTGTTTATTTATAAGTGATTGTGTACGTGCATGTGCGTGTATGTGTCCATGCGCGCGCGCGTGCATGCGTGCGTGCGTGCCTGATTGCGTGCGTGTGTGTGCTATTCTGTACGAACAATGATTACAAGTCGTATTACTTGGCGTCCATTGCGCGCATTGGTCATGATATATTAAACGGGGCTCAAAATGATATTACTAGGGGTCACACATCTGTAACAATTATGACCAAGGTTAAATATTTTTTTTCGAAATACGTGAAACCCTTTCTTTAAAGTATACTTGAGGCAAATTAAAGTTGCTGGCGTTGTTCAAAATATCACGAAGGTGGGCCAAAGCATTATTACCGGGGATCACTATTGTTTAAAAATATTGACCGGGGTTCGATATTCTTCAGAAAAAAATGACACCATCCTTTCTACAACTAACTTGAGTTCAATTAGCATTGGGCGCATTGGTCATTATATAATAAACGGGGCTAAAAATAATCTATGAAAGGGGGTCACTACATCTGTAAGAATTATAACCAAGGTTAAATATTTTTCGAGTAAAGTTAAACCCTTTCCTTAAATTATACTGGAGATAGATTTGAGTTTCAAGGTGTTGTTTGACATATCATGAATGTGTGTCAAAGCACTATGACCGGGGGTCGCTATTTTTTTTTTAAAAAATACCGACCGGGGGTCAGTATTCTTCAGAAAATGTGACCCCCTATGTACAAAATGCTTGGGTTCAATTAACATTGTGCGTATTAGTCTAGTATAATAAACACGGTCAAAATGCAATGACTGGGGTCACTACATCTACAAGAATTATGACAAAGGAAAAGGTATTTTTCGATTAACGTGAACCCCCTTTTTAATAAATAAATAAATAAATACTAGAGTTGTTTAACATATCATGACTTTGAGAGAAGTGTGAGGTTAGGACGTCCGTAAACCGGTTTAAACCCCCAGTGGTGTTTTTGCTGCTGACCGTGCCAAGGCGGTACTCTCTTTGTCACCCTTCCTTTTGTTTGCCTTGCGTCTTTGTGCTTGTGGTTTGTTCATGTTGTGGAACGTTTGTCCCTGTTTCTTGTGTGTCTTTTGGTGTTTTCTGTGTTCATTTCGTATGTGTGTGTGTGTGTGTGTTTGGGTGTGTGGTTGTGTGTGTGTGTGTGTCATGCTGTCTATCGGTGTTTTGGTGGTGGTTGCGTCTTGAATGTGGTTTTGCCTGCTTGACTTTACTACTTTTCCATATCATGAACGTGAATCATAGGGTTATGACCGGGTTCGCTATTTTTGACAATATACTGGCCGGGGTCGATATTCTTCAGAAAATGTGACCCACTATGTACAAAATACTTATGGGTCACTACATCTGTAAGAATTATGACCAAGGTTAAATAAAAATCGAGTAAAGTTAAACCCTTTCTTAAATTATACTGGAGGTAGATTAAATGAAAAAGTAGTAAACTCAAGCAGGAAAAGCCACACACATAAGTTCGCGGGAGCTGTTCAACATATCATGAACGTGTGTCAAAGCACAGTAACCGGGGGTCACTCTTTGTTTTAAAAAAAAATACTGACCGGGGGGTCGATATTCTTCAGAAAATGTGACCCCCTATGTACAAAATACTTTGGTTCAATTAGCATGGCGCGCATTAGCCACGATATGATAAACACGGCTGAAATTGCTATGACCGGGGGTCACTACATCTGTAAGAATTATGACTAAGTTTAAATAGTTTACGAGTAAAGTTAAACCCTTTCTTTAAATTAAACTGGAGGTAGATTAAGTTCGCGGGAACTGTTCAACATATCATGAACGATTGAACGTCCGTCAAAGCACTATGACCGGGGGTCGCTATTTTTCAAAAATACTGACCGGGGTCGATATTCTTCAAAACATGTGACTCCCTATGCACAAAATATTTGGGTTCAATAAGTATTGCGCGATTTAGTCATGATATAATAAGCACGGCTGAAATTGCTATGACCAGGGGTCACTACAACTGTAAGAATTATGACCAAGGTTAAATATTTTACGAGTAAAGTTAAACCCTTTCTTTAAATTATACTGGAGGTAGATTAAGTTCGCAGGAGCATATAATAAACGTGTGTCAAAGCACTATGACTGGAGGTCGCTATATTTTGAAAAATAATGACGGGATCGATATTCTTCAGAAAATGTGACCCCCTATGTACAAAAAACTTGGGTTCAATTAGCATGGCGCGCATTAGCCATGATATAATAAACACGGCTGAAATTGCTATAACCGGAGGTCACTGCATCTTTTACCACTGTATGCTGTGTTTCCTGAATGCCTCATACATATATTTATATCATGAACGTGTGTCAAAGCTCTATGGCCGGGGGTCGCTATTTTTAAAAAATACTGACCGGGGGTCGATATTCTTCAGGTAATGTGACCCCCTATGTACAAGATATAAAATATAGTTTACGAGTAAAGTTAAACCCTTTCTTTAAATTATACTGGAGGTAGATTACGTTCGCGGGAATTAGTATTGCCCGCTTTAGTCATGATAGGATAAACACGACTGAAATTGTTATGACGGGGGGTCACTAAATCTGTAAGAATTATGACACAGGTTAAATAAAATCGAGTAAAGTTAAACTCTTTCTTAAATTATACTGGAGGTAGATTAAGTTCGCAGGGAGTTGTTCAACATATCATGAACGTGTGTCAAAGCACTATGACCGGGGGTCGCTATGTTTTAAAAAATATTGACCGGGGGTCGATATTCTTCAGAAAATGTGACCCCCTATGAACAAAATACTTGGGTTCAATTAGTATTGGGCACGAAAGCAAAAATTGCAACACAAAAAGAGAAAATTGCAGACTCGGTTTTTTGAGTCTGTTCATGAGCAGTAATTGAATGTGCAACATTGCTAAGTTCGTGGGAGTTATTCAACATATCATGAACGTGTGTCAAAGAACTATGACCGGGGTCGCTATTTTTTAAAAAATACTGACCGGGGGTCGATATTCTTCAGAAAATGTGACCCCCTATGTACAAAATACTTGGGTGTAATTAGCAAGGCGCGCATTAGCCATGATATGATAAACACGACTGAAATTGCTGTGACCGGGGGTCACTACATCTGTAATAATTATGACCAAGGTTAAACAGTTTACGAGTAAAGTTAAACCCTTTCTTTAAATTATACAGGAGGTAGATTAAAGTTGCGGGAACTGTTCAACATATCATGAACGTGTGTCAAAGCACTATGACCGGGGGTCGCTATTTTTTAAAAAATACTGACCGGGGGTCGATATTCTTCAGAAAATGTGACCAAATATGTACAAAATACTTGGGTTCAATTAGTATTGCGCGCTTTAGTCATGATAGGATAAACACGGCTGAAATTGCTATGACCGGGTGTCACTACATCTGTTATATTTATGACTAAGGGTAAATAAAATCGAGTAAAGTTAAACTCTTTCTTAAATTATACTGGCGGTAGATTAAGTTCGCAGGGAGTTGTTTAACATATCATGAACGTGTGTATAAGCACTATGACCGGGGTCGCTATTTTTTAAAAAATACTGACCGGGGTCGATATTCTTCAGAAAATGTGACCCCCTATGTACAAAATACTTGGGTTCAATTAGCAAGGCGCGCATTAGCCATGATATGATAAACACGACTGAAATTGCTGTGACCGGGGGTCACTACATCTGTAATAATTATGACCAAGGTTGAATAGTTTACGAGTAAAGTTAAACCCTTTCTTTAAATTATAGAGGAGGTAGATTAAAGTTGCGGGAACTGTTCAACATATCATGAACGTGTGTCAAAGCACTATGACCGGGGGTCGCTATTTTTTAAAAAATACTGACCGGGGGTCGATATTCTTCAGAAAATGTGACCAAATATGTACAAAATACTTGGGTTCAATTATTATTGCGCGCTTTAGTCATGATAGGATAAACACGGCTGAAATTGCTATGACCGGGTGTCACTACATCTGTTAAATTATGACTAAGGGTAAATAAAATCGAGTAAAGTTAAACTCTTTCTTAAATTATACTGGCGGTAGATTAAGTTCGCAGGGAGTTGTTCAACATATCATGAACGTGTGTCAAAGCACTATGACCGGGGTCGCTATTTTTTAAAAAATACTGACCGGGGGTCGATATTCTTCAGAAAATGTGACCCCCTATGTACAAAATACTTGGGTTCAATTAGCAAGGCGCGCATTAGCCATGATATGATAAACACGACTGAAATTGCCGTGACCGGGGGTCACTACATCTGTAATAATTATGACCAAGGTTAAATAGTTTACGAGTAAAGTTAAACCCTTTCTTTAAATTATACAGGGGGTAGATTAAAGTCGCGGGAACTGTTCAACATATCATGAACGTGTGTCAAAGCACTATGACCGGGGTCGTAATTTTTTAAAAAATACTGACCGGGGGTCGATATTCTTCAGAAAATGTGACCCCTATGTACAAAATACTTGGATTCAATTAGTTTTGCGCGCTTTAGTCATGATAGGATAAACACGGCTGAAATTGCTATGACCGGGTGTCACTACATCTGTAATATTTATGACTAAGGTTAAATAAAATCGAGTAAAGTTAAACTCTTTCTTAAATTATACTGGCGGTAGATTAAGTTCGCGGGAGTTGTTCATATCATATCATATCATGAACGTGTGTCAAAGCACTATGACCGGGGGGGGGGGTCGCTATGTTTAAAAAAATACTGACTGGGACCCCCCTATGTACAAAATACTTGGGTTCAATTAGCAAGGCGCGCATTAGCCATGATATGATAAACAGGGCTGAAATTGTGCCATGACCGGGGGTCACTACATCTGTAACAATTATGACCAAGATTAAATAGTTTACGAGTAAAGTTAAACCCTTTCTTTAAATTACGAGTAAATTACGGGAACTGTTCAACATATAATGAACGTGTGTCTGTCAAATCACTATGACCGGGGGTCGCTATTTTTTAAAAAATACTGACCGGGTCGATATTCGTCAGAAAATGTGACCCCCTATGTACAAAATACTTGGGTTCAATTAGTATTGCGCGCTTTAGTCATGACAGGTAGATAGGTAGATAGTTAGATAGTAGTAGTATAAGTAGTAGTATAGGTAGTAGTATAGGTAGTAGTAGTATAGGTAGTAGTAGTAGTATAGGTAGTAGTAGTAGGAAGTAGGAATAGTAGTAGTAGCAGTTGTAGCAGCAGCAGCGGCAGTAGTAGGTGGGTGGGTTTGTGGGTGGTTGGGCTTGTGCTTTGGTGGGTGGGTGGGTTTTGGGTGGGTGGGTGGGTGGGTTATTGGGTAGGTAGGTAGGTAGGTAGGTAATAGTAGTAGTAGGAGGAGGAGTAGGAGTAGTAGTAGGAGGAGTAGTATTGTAGTAGTGGGATTAATAGCAGTAGTAGTAGTAGTAGTAGTAGTAGTAGTGGAAGTAATTATAGTAGTAGTAGTAGTAGTAGTAGTAATACTAGTGACGGTGATGGTGGTGGTAGACGAAGCAAACACAACAGCAACAACAATTATTATTTCCCGCTTCGCTAAAATAATTCAAAAGGCATGATGTCGAACCCCTATGTTGCCTCACTTCGATGAGATTTATTTCAATTAATTTCAATAGGTGATAAATTACAAATGTTTTCAAAATATGGATATGATATGTGGCATTGCACACAGCATTTACCATACGAAAATCCACTGCCAAATGAAAGTACAAGAATGAGTCATGCAGGAAACACCACATACAGAACAAACAGCCGCCCGAACAGCAACACAAGGAAACAGCAAATGTACATAACTATTAAAACACAAAGAGACGCACAAAGACAAAACAAACATATAATAGGGGGAAGATGGAAGTACCGCCTTGGAACGGTCAGTGACAAAAGTCACTGGGGGGGGGGGTTAACCGGTTTATGGGCGCCCAACCTCACACTTATTCCATCTCCACCCTAAAAGACAACCAGTGTAAATAAACGTATCCCCTCTCCGACTAATCTACAACAACCGCGATGGTAAATACAGTGGTAAAGTGCATGTATAACGAAAACATTTAAGTGAACAAACTGTATCCACCTATCGCTAGTGTACTCAATGATTGAGCTGCAAACAGAGTAACTGTAGAAAAGTAATAAAGGGTACGACAAAAACGAAATAGTACAGATATCCGACATTCTCCTTCCATTTCTGGATTTAAGAGGTCGCCGTCATAGAGTACTAAACCTTTCTTGTCGGCGTACATGCAAAGAGACCAGCGTGATTGCCAACTGTAAAAGGGTTGACAACCAAACATGCAGTATGTTGTAGTACTACAGGATCATATCCCTTTTTAATGAATTCTTTAACATATTTGATGAACAAAGTGAGAAAATGGGTATGTCCAATAATTTTACGAAGTTTGTAAATCACATCACCATAAAATTCCAGATGTGAAATACCGTGTCGCAGAAGCGCCTTGAGATTACATTGGTACTTGCCAATAAGCGAGAGATTTCGATAGTAAAATTTAGAGAAAGTTTTTCTTAGTTTATGGTATCTATATCCTTGCTTAAGCAGTTTTTCAGTTAAAATGAGATTTCGACTGTTAAAATCGTAAATAGATGAACAAGCTCTAGCAAAACGAATAAGTTGAGATATATAAACCCCGTAAGATGGAGCACGGGGAACATCACGCGCACGGAGGAGCACATGTATTAAAATCGTAAATAGATGAACAAGCTCTGTTGCAACCTGAATTGTAATAACAACCGGAATTGTAATAAAATTTAATACAAAACTGGTTATGATGCGAAAACGTTATTACAATTGGTGGTCAACCTGAATTGTAATAACAATCTGAAGTGTAATAAAATAAGTTTGTGTCAGTATTTATGTGTCTATGTGTGTATGAATGTGCGCACGTGCTAGTATGTTGATAAGATGTGTATACTAGCACGTGCGCACATTCATACTCACATAGACACACAAATACAGACACAAAATTATTTTTATTACACTTCAGGTTATTATTACAATTCAGGTTGACCACCAATTGTAATAATGTTTTCGCATCATAACCAGTTTTGTAATAAAAAATTCTAAGTCGTTGTACTATCATCTAGAATATCTGATGTATTACTTCATACATGTACACACGCATGCGCCCAATACCTACACACTACACGCATACACATACTAGCTCGTGCGCACATTCATACACACACAGACACACAAATACAGACACAACATTATTTTATTACACTTCAGGTTGTTATTACAATTCAGGTTGACCACCAATTGTAATAATGTTTTAGCATCATAACCAGTTTTGTAATAAAATTTCTAAGTCGTTGTACTATTATCTAGAATATCTGATGTATTACTTCATACATGTACACATGCGCGCACACGCATGCGCCCCTCCCATACAAACTACACGCATACACATACTATCAACATAATACCACAGACACACAAATACAGACACAACATTATTTTATTACACTTCAGGTTGTTATTACAATTCAGGTTGATCGCCAATTGTAATAATGTTTTCGCATCATAACCAGTTTTGTAATAAAAAATTCTAAGTGGTTGTACTATTATCTAGAATACTTGGTGTATTACTTCACACATGTACACATGAGCGCACACGCATGCGCCCCTCCCATACAAACTACACGCATACACATACTATCAACATACTAGCACGTGCGCACATTCATACACACATAGACACACAAATACAGACACAAAATTGTTTTATTACACTTCAGGTTGTTATTACAATTCAGGTTGACCACCAATTGTAATAATGTTTTCGCATCATAACCAGTTTTGTAATAAAAATTTCTAAGTCGTTGTACTATCATCTAGAATATCTGGTGTATTACTTCACACATGTACACATGCGCGCACACGCATGCGCCCCTCCCATACAAACTACACGCATACACATACTATAAACATACTAGCACGTGCGCACATTCATACTCACATAGACACACAAATACAGACACAAAATTATTTTATTACACTTCAGGTTGTTATTACAATTCAGGTTGACCACCAATTGTAATAATGTTTTCTCATCATAACCAGTTTTGTAATAACAATTTCTAAGTCGTTGTACTATCATCTAGAATATCTGATGTATTACTTCATACATGTACACATGCGCGCACACGCATGCGCCCATCACCTACACACTACACGCATACACATACTAGCACGTGCGCTCATTCATACACACACAGACACACAAATACAGACACAAAATTATTTTTATTACACTTCAGGTTGTTATTACAATTCAGGTTGACCACTAATTGTAATAATGTTTTCGCATCATAACCAGTTTTGTAATAAATATTTCTAAGTCGTTGTACTATCATCTAGAATATCTGATGTATTACTTCATACATGTACACATGCGCGCACACGCATGCGCCCCTCCCATACAAACTACACGCATACACATACTATCAACATACTAGCACGTGCGCTCATTCATACTCACATAGACACACACATACAGACACAAAATTATTTTATTACACTTCAGGTTGTTATTACAATTCAGGTTGACCACCAATTGTAATAATGTTTTCGCATCATAACCAGTTTTGTAATAAAAATGTCTAAGTCGTTGTACTATCATCCAGAATATCTGATGTATTACTTCATACATGTACACATGCGCGCACACGCATGCGCCCCTCCCATACAAACTACACGCTTACACATACTATCAACATACTAGCACGTGCGCTCATTCATACTCACATAGACACACAAATACAGACACAAAATTATTTTATTACACTTCAGGTTGTTATTACAATTCAGGTTGAACACCAATTGTAATAACGTTTTCGCATCATAACCAGTTTTGTAATAAATTTTACTACAATTCCGGTTGTTATTACAATTCAGGTTGCAACAAAGCTCTAGCAAAACGAATAAGTTGAGATATATAAACCCTATGACGTTTTTTTAGTTTTACAGTGACTGACACAGTTTTCCATCCACGAAATTTTAAGTTAGAACTTAGATTATTGAATTTTTAACAGCTACATGTATTTACGTCAGATAGAAGTCAATACAACATTTTACAATTTATTAAGTGATCTCTTTATATATGCATGTTGGAACATGCGCTCCTGCGTGCGCGTGAGTGCGTGCGTGAGTGTTTGTGTGCTTGCATGTATGCGAGTGTTTCTAAGTGTATGTGTAAGTATCGGTATATGTGCGTGCGTGCGTGCATATGTGTACCGGTATGTGTGCGTGCATGCGTGCGTGTGTGTAATTGTGTATGTACATGCGTGTTGTGTATGTGCGTGCGTGCGTGTGTGCGCAGGCGTGCGGGTGTATGTTTTGTTGAAACAAAGACAGGGAGTCACTATTCTATGGGGGTCACACTTCTTCGTAAGGGGTCAGTTTTCTTCGTGTGCAGGGGTCGTAATATTATGACCGGGGGGTCAAAATACTATGACCGGGGTGTCACTATTTTTTAAAAAATACTGACCGGGGGGTCAGTATTCTATGGGGGTCACTTTACTTCGTTACACCGGCAGCTCATATTAGTCCCGACCGTCTGACAAGTCTGTAATCAAACCGCTTGACAAGCTGTATACATTAGGTGTACTTGTCAGTGTCGAAGTTCAAAATCAAGGTACATGATAATTGAAGCGGACTGCAATCAAAAACTTTTTTTATACGGTGTCTGTCTTATCACGTGACAACGTTTGTTTTCACTAGCCACGTGTTTTTCCCTCCAAAGCTGTCATATATAAATATTTACATTCGCCCTGCAACGTCCTTTTATAACCTTATTCTAAAAAGAAAGTTGCATTTTCCCATGAACGTTCATTTCAATACCGGTTTGAGTCGGTTCTCCTTTTCCCAGAATTCCGCTGGACAATTTACTGATTTTAAATCTTGTATTCATTCTATATTTATAATATGTGTTTGGGACTATTTTTCATACCATATGTAGAGATCCTTGTCTATATGGGACGGGAATAGATGATTGACACGTCTTCTTCTTTCACAATTTACTTCTCTCAATTCTCTCTTTGCGTTCTACATTCAAACTGTATTAATCAACGTCTGTTCCCAAGCGACGTAACGTCACTTCCGTGTTATGTACACGTGACGTAAGGAGCGTTATCTCCAACAATCCTACTACGTTAGAAAACGAACCTGGCAACGACCTAGATAGCGGCTATTACGTGACCGGTATATAATATTTAAAAAAAAATCCGTTGAAATATAAGAAATACAATGGAATATAAATATAAGAAATAAATGACGTGCTCCCGGTGTTCATGAGGTTATGCAACGCATAGCTTTACGAGCAAAGATTCACGTGAAGCCCTTCGGGCTTCACTAACTTTGCTCGTAAAGCTATGCGTTGCATAACCTCATGAACACCGGGAGCACGTCATTCATTTCTTAATAATACATACTTTCCATGCGTGGTGGTTACATGATGAAAATGACTGCTGTTGAGGGACTCTGTTGTGGATCCTTAAACATATACGCTCAGGTTCTGTTTTGTATACGGATCAATTGCGTATTTGTTCCATTGCAAAGTAAAATTTATTCCGTAAACAGTTACACATCGCCTCTATATGAATGCTTTTAAAAGCGTAAATATTAATTTACAGCCGGGTATGTATGGCGAGGG
Organism: Azorinus chamasolen; assembly: GCA_963576725.1. Lineage (NCBI taxonomy): Eukaryota > Metazoa > Mollusca > Bivalvia > Cardiida > Solecurtidae > Azorinus > Azorinus chamasolen. The sequence continues at coordinate 76,437,926 of OY755248.1, forward strand.
AGCTCATTTGGGTCATATGGTTCTCAAAACAGAAGGTTACACTGCCGCCTGTCTTGGGGACTACCAGACCGACTTGATTTGACAGGTGCTAAATTCTGAATGTAGTTCTGTTAAAAGTTTGCCTTTCCTTTTTTTGCGTACTATATGTGTACAAATTTAATTATTTTAGTAAACATGCATGCATATGCATTTCGTCTGTTTAGGGCAAATGTTATAAGGAACAGTTTGTCCATTAGTTTGCTCTTTATTTCCAAATATAAAAATATTGTTGGTTAACCTCTAGCCTGCTGAGCAAATTACTTTTTACGGACGTTTTCGTCTAATGAGTTTTGGAGTTCAAGCTGTGATCGACTTGTCTGCCAAAATACATTCGGTGCGAGAAGCGGATTGGATCCTGATGAGTCGCCGAGTAACTCTGCGACTTATCTGCATCCAAACTGTTTGCACAGGTACGTAATCATCTGCCCATAGCTGGCTAAAGGTTTAAGGATGTCAGTTACAATCTGTTTGATCTTATTTTAAGGTGATTGTTAAAAGTGCTCTTCCGTTCGACTGATATTGGTGAATACTGCCTGAAATTGTTGTTCATATCAATTTTGTATACTCAATTATGTCATGTTACTTATAGATATTTGGTGAAATTTGTATCCTTTTTCCTTCCCAGGGAAATTTCATTGTGTTTTATCTCACAATGTCTCTTTCATTGGTATTCGCTCTATTTGTAAATAAACTCTGTACCTTTTTCTTTCTCACTTTCCTTTCCATTACTCTTTCTTCTAGTGATCAGAGGACATTTACCAAGCATGGGTCAGACACGATGGATAGCTCGACACTTTTTGTAATTTTGCTCCCAAATGGGTAATGATTTAAATTCATGGAGATGTTCCATCGGTCTGTACCATGGTAGGGTATATATCAGCTATAGATATATGAAAGTACAAATGAAATTAACTTTTTCCTTGTATAACATATTGCTTAGATTGTTAGTAGTAGTTTTTAAAGTATTAACCTTTTGCAAAGCCAGCATTACAAATGTACATTTTTACTACATTTTACTACTCTTAATATTGGAAGCGGGAGATGTAGAATCAAATCCCGGCCCAGTTACACCCGATCTCATTAAACCATGCTGTTTGTCTGTTCTGCACAGTAATATAAGAAGCATTAGAAACAAAATAGATTTTATTAGAGAACATTTTACAGATTTCGATATATTGTGCTTCACTGAGACTCATTTAGATATGACAGTTGCTGATGATTGTTTAATTATATCAAATGAATATGATGCACATTATAGAAAGGACAGGACCAATCATGGTGGTGGAATACTAATTTATGTTTCCTCCGGTGTCATTCACAAAAGGCTGGTAGACCTAGAACAATTTTGTACAGAGTCTCTTTGGAAAAATGTTAGAGTTAAACAAGAGCTTTACTGGAACCTTCTACAGTCCAAAGACGTCAGATTCTGATTTTTTTATGAAATTTAATAGTAATATTGAAAAAGCCTTTGAAATTTCAGATAATATAATACTGGTAGGGGATCTAAATGAAGACCTATTAAATCCAAATAATAAACGTTTAAAAAATATTATGATCACAAATTCACTAGTAAATACAATTCAGACACCTACAAGGCTTGGTGCTCTACTTGATCCAATAATTATTCCAACTGACATGACATTTATTGACTCCAGTACAATTTCAGTTCCACCTGAGATTAGTGACCATAGTGCTACATTTATTATGCTACCTTTTCCATATGATATAAACAGTTCCTTTAAAAGAAATATTTACTTGTACAATAGAGCTGACTTTGATATGTTAAATGATAAAATCTCAACCTTTGATTGGGAGCGCTTGTTACAAGGAACTGTAAATGATGCTTGCAATTTATTCACTGACATCTTTCTTTCTTTTATAAAGTTATGTATTCCATCGAAATCAATTATCGTGAGGCATGACGACAAGCCATGGTTCGATTCGAAATTAAGGCATTCTTGTAGAGTGAGAGATAGATTAAAACGTATAGCATTAAAATCTGGTAAACAAAATGATTTTCAGAAATACAAACATTTAAGAAATAAAGTCAACAACATGAAAAAACATGCAAAACAGTCTTTTTTTTGTTCATTAGAAACAACACTGGAAAATCTTGAAACAAATGATAAGAAGAGTTTTTGGAAAATTATCAGACATTTTGTTAAAAATACTGCATGTACAGTCAATATACCACCTCTTTGTGAAACTTCGAGTACAGGGGAACTTTTATATTTTACATCAGACCAAGAAAAGGCTAACTGCTTAAATAACTACTTTGTTTCAATTGCTAGTGTAAGGGATGAAAACGCTGTTCTGCCTCAATTCACTGTAAAAACTTCAAATAGTCTATCAGAAATCATTATAGTTGAATCCGAAATTGAAGATCTCATTAGATCGTTGGCAATGAACAAGGCATCAGGACCAGATTTAATATCACACAGAATGCTTAAAGGGGTTGTAAAATCTATTTCGAAACCTTTAACTATACTTTTTAACAGGTCTTTAAATGAAGGAGTTTTCCCAGAGTCTTGGAAACTGGCTAATGTTGTGCCACTTTTTAAAAAGGGAGACAAATCTCTACCGTCAAATTATCGACCTGTTTCTCTTCTTAGTTGTTGTGGTAAATTATTAGAAAGAGTTGTTTTTAAACATATGTATAATTTTTTTCATGATAATAATTTACTTTACAAGTACCAATCAGGTTTTCTTCCGAAACACTCAACAGTGCTTCAACTTATTGATATATTTCACCACATTTGTCAGTCCTTTGACAATAAGCAATTCTCTTGTATGGTTTTCTGTGATATATCAAAAGCATTTGATCGTGTATGGCATAAGGGGCTTATTTTCAAATTAAAACAAAATGGTATAAATGGAAAACTTATAAATTGGTTAACAAACTACTTAAGTCACAGGAAACAAAATGTTATTTTGCGTTCGTCAGTCTCCTCAGCCAAGCCTATATCTGCAGGAGTACCCCAAGGATCGGTATTAGGACCTCTATTATTTTTAATCTATGTCAATGATATTTCAAATTCTTTGTTAAGTTTAACTAGGTTATTTGCAGATGATAGCTCTCTGTACTATTCGGCATCATCATTAAATGATATAGAAGGTATTATCAATCATGATCTTAGTTTAATAACTGTATGGGCCAACACCTGGCTCGTTGATTTTAACCCTAACAAAACTGAGGCGATGTTGTTCACACTTAAAAGCTATGATAAACCACCAGATATAGTTTTTGAGAACACTCCTGTGAAATTTGTAGAAAATCATAGGCACCTTGGAGTTACTTTGAATGCAAATGGTAATTGGAATAGTCATATCGATAATATTTTACAATCAGCATCCAAAACTATAGGTATTATGAAAAAATTGAAGTTCACATTAAATAGAAAATCTTTAAATCAAATCTATATATCATATGTCAGACCTATACTTGAGTATGCCTCTATTGTTTGGGATGGCTGTTCAGAGAATTGCTCTGATACCTTGGAAAAACTTCAGAACGAGGCAGCGCGTATAGTAACTGGTCTCACTAGATCAGTCGCATTAGAAAACTTATATCGCGAATGTGGATGGGAATCTTTATCTAGTCGCCGTAAAACTCAAAAACTCTGTTTCATGTATAAAGTTTTTCATGATATAGTTCCACCATATATTAACGATTTAGTACCACCGATTGTAGGAGAAGAAACTCATTATCCTTTGAGAAACAGAGCTGACTATATATTGCCCCCATTTCGGACATCCATCTCAAAAAGATCGTGCATTCCGTCCTCAGTACTTCTCTGGAACAATTGTAACCGTGATCTAAGGAATTTAGATAGTTTCACTTCTTTCAAAAGTGCTTTACGTAAAGAATCAGGATATCAGATTATTCCTTCTTATTACTTTTATGGCAATAGGTATTTATCAGTTATACATGCTCGAATCAGAAACAATTGCAGTAACTTAAACGATGATCTTTTTATTAATCACATAAGTCAAACTCCAATTTGTGAATGTACTGATGATGTTGAAGATGCCGTTCATTATTTTTTCCACTGCAGATTTTTCCAGAATCAGAGAATAGCATTATTTTATAAGACACGTAATTACCATCCACTAAATATAGACACGCTCTTATTTGGAAAAAGCGATTTTTCTGATGAGGATAATAAAACTATATTTGTTGCTGTCCATTGCTTTATAAAGCAGACAAGAAGATTTTCTTCTCTTAGTAACGTCGATATTTGACTACTAACAATATGTAAGATGTTACCAGGATATTATATGTTAGCATATATGATTAATGGTTACCTCAAACTTTGCTTTTAATGACCTCTGATCACAAGTCTCTCTCTCTCTCTCTCTCTCTCTCTTGTCTGTTTATATTTGACATTATTTATACACTACCGCCGTTGAATGTAAATTGAGAAAGTTTTGTAGGGGGAGGGCCGTTTCTAATGTTGTCAGAACTTGTGGCCCGACCCCATTCCAAACATTATATGGAATAAAATATGTTTAAACTAATTACCATTTGTATACTGTGTGTGTCGGTTTGTGATCAGGCTCATAGATGTTTGACAATTTTAAAATAAAACTATGCAAAACATAGACTAATTGAATATGCATAATTGAATACGCAATACACAAAATATTGAGCAGGTGACAATTTTAACTTAAACATGGTTCTTTCGATTTCATAGTTGTCCTAGCACAAGTGCTGGATCATACCTCTAAGTTTCATCGAAATGCATACTATTGACACCAGGACAAAATGTTAATATAGCATAATACTTTGAAACATCCATATCAAGTTTCAAGAGGCAGGCTTATGTTTTCCAGTTTGTTTGCTTTATAATGTATTTAGAGAAAAGAATATCAAAAAATATAAAGAACATTAATAAAAATATATACTAGATTTTTTTTCTATTTACATTTGGTTTTGACGGTTACATCTATTTACATTTGGTTTTGACGGGATTCGAACCAAGGAACCCCGGGTTCACAGTCGCAGCTCTTTCCCACACCCCACGGCTTGGGACCCAATAAATAAGTGTCAAATGGTTCTATTTATACGCTACAAAGGTGTGAAAAGCAACAACGACTTATGAACGTAATACTTAATATGCAAATTATACAGACCCACTTTTCATGAACTCTCCAAGCATAAAATGAATAGATTCAGAAATTTGAAAGGTGGGATTTCAAATGACACACTGTCAATCCAGACGCCTTTGTTCAAATTGGTGTCTTTTTTACAAAAGAAGTCCGACATAAGGTCGTCGGATTCTGAAAGTCCCATACCCTTACTATGTTATTTACAGAGATCCGATATCTGGTCGTCGGATTCTGAGTTAAATGTCCTCTTTGCCTAGTCACTAATATCCTTTGCCAACAGTGAAGACCCAGGTAAGAATGCTTATAGAGGTGCTCTCTCACCAGGATCTGCACTGTTTGTCCCAAAGTATTCACCATAAGCTCATTTTAGCTCGACTTGTTTGAATTTTGGAATAGTACATTTGAAATTTCAGCATTGTAATGAAGTAACATGTGTTAGATTGTTTCATGTGTACCATTGCAGAACATGATAGTATTGTAGAAGGTACATGAAATAGCCACATAACCGAAAAGAATTATTGGATTATAACAGCTACTGTTGATATTTCGATACACTTTCAACATTTTGTGAACTACTATGAAATATCGAACATCAATGGCCGGTATTATTTCTGGGGTAGAACGAAATTTCAAATGCAGAAATTCGATCCATTGCGACATTATAATTATGTTTCCTGGTGTATTTTATCAATGGTCGTGCGACGTTGCTAAGATCTGGTTTGAAAGAAATAGAATTTCAAAAAAACATGTACGATAAAACCCCTCTAAATCAGACGTTAAATTCAGTATAAATGTCAGTCTTGGAGACAGGTGGGAGCTTAATGCAGGGTGAAAATCATGCAGAAAGCTTTCACCCTGCATTAAGCCGTTACCGACCAAAAACGTATCTAAATTCTTATCTACTAGAATTCGTGTTAAGAGGGGTTTTACTGTATTGTAAAAGGGGACAAATCTATACTTTTGAATGTATTTCAGAGAGTTACCAGTGATACCCTAACTACCTTAGGTATTTTGACACACTTATGCAAATAGTGCAGACACAGATCAAACACCTCCTTGATGGGCTCGTTTGAAGGGTTTTCACTATTTGCTACTAGATCTATGTCTGTTTAATCCAAACTGACTTATTCAGCTGTACAAACTGGTAGAGAGGGGAGACTGGGTGCTAGAATACTTAACTCTTTCCTTCATTTAATTTTGTCTCGCGTTTGTAAATAGAGTAGACCCAGATCAGATGGGTCCTACAGAAGTCGTCTGATGAGGGTCTGCTCTGTTTGCTAATGGAATTTGAAAGATCTGTTTCTTTACTTTCTTAAATGGCTACTAATTTCCACTTTGTATATTTCATTATAACTATTTTGTCCATGAATATTCAGTAGATATTCAAATTTGGAATGAACATTATAGAAAAGAGAAAGGGTTAAGGAAATTAGGGTTTTCATAAATCAGAACTTTCTGGCATATTTTTGGTACTGACCAAGTAATGGTCAGAATCATCTGGGGTCCAATCTAGACCCACTGTGTTCTCGTTCAACGATAATGGTGAAATCATTAATCCTATAGGGCGAATCTCTGTTTGTAAACAAACCCGTCGATTTCGCGCATGCGCAGTTAACTGGTGGGAAAACACACCAATAACAACCTATGTATCCCTATGTAAAGGCTAAGCAATATTTAGCCTACACATCATTTAACGACTGTGTTTGTTATGAATTGTTGATTTCTCTACATTTACTATATCCTCTGACTATAATGACATTTATGGTTTTTAAGGATAGATACAACAAGAAGATTGAATTTATCGGCCCTATAACCTACCAGCTGAACTTTGAAAAAATAAACACAAAAAACCCGATCCCTTGATCTGGCCTTTCTTTGAAATGGGAGACGTTCTTATGTATGTGTTTGACATGCCTGATATGTTGAATAATTTAGATCGACAGTATTTAAAAATTTAATTCTCGATCTAGATATTAAGATATACAGTCTCATGGCGTTCATAATGTCTTTCTGGCTACTGTACAGTACCGTAGCAGATCTAGTAAAACTATTTTAGAATAGATTTAGATCATATCAATCTATATTATCTTTAGAACTATAATTCACAATAAAATACCTTTATAAATATATCTAAATCGTCGGGGGTTAATTATGCTTAGCCATAGATCATAGTTAATCTTCTATAATATTATGCTAAGCACGACTTGGCTTGCATCTGACCAAGTGTCAAACAGCCTGGATGCAGATGATATGCTGAGAAACTCGGTGTCTCATCGGGATCCAAACTGTTTGACAATCAGTCACTATAGTTTCTACCAGGCTGGAACGAATCGAAAGTAGGTACAAATACAATAATCAGACTTATTTTGACAGAATGGTAAGGCTTAACCCATTCCCTAATATTGACGCATTTTGGCGCCTCTGTAATAGTCACTTCTTGAAACCATTGTGATAATTATAGCATTTGCTCCTAAGTAGCAAATGCTATTTTTATTACAATGGTTTCAAAACTACAAAATTCTGGAAAAAAATCATTTTCTCTAGTAAATTCTCCTTTATTCTAAAGATAGTTGAGATTGACATAATCTAGATCTATTCTAAAATACTTTTACAAGATCTGCTACGGTACTGTACAGTAGCCAGAAAGACATTTCACAACACCCAAATGAACGCCATGAGACTGTATATCTTCTGGTAATTTATAGGGCATTTCTTTAGGCCGATTAATTCAAGCTTCTTGCGTTATCTACCCTTCGAAACTAAAACAAAATTGTCATTATAGTCAAAGGATATAGTCAAAGTACTGAAACCAACAATTCCTAACCAACACAGTCGTTAAATAATGTGTAGGCTAACTATTGCTTATCCTATACACAGGGATGTATATACATGTACATATATAATAGGTTGTTAGAGGTGTTTTGCCCACCATTTAACCGCGCATGCGCAAAATCGATAGGCTTGTTTACAAACGCCGATTCGCAATATATGTAAGTTGGGACATTGTAGCCATTTCACGAAGTATATGAACAGATCTAGATAATTCCATTAGAGCAGACCCTGGTCAGACGGCTCCTATAGGAACCGTCTGATCTGGGTATACCCTGTTTACAGATGCGTGAAAACACGTATATAATTATGAGGGAAAGGGTTGAATATGCCAACCTATTTCGGAGACCTCGGTTATTACCGTCGTATACGACTATTTTTATTTACTGGGGAATTTCCCATTAGCATCTATTTTAAGAACAGAACTTTCGACAGACTCCCATGCTAAATACAAGCGTAAATTTGAATTTTTGTACTATATGGCGTTTTGATTGAACTCTAAAAAGTCTCATATCTTATGTGGACTGTGTTTCTGTAAACATGTGTCATATTTGCGAATGCGAGTACTGTAACTCGGCCCACCTTTCTTATTCGCCAATGGAAATGTCTATTTCAACAGACACCGATGGTGTTCGATTAAACCGGAAAGTGGCACTGCAAAAAAGTCCCATTTCTTCAATATATGTCCGCATATTGAGAATTCTTCGCCGTTTCCAGCGAGTTAAACCCACAAAATGTCCAGGACCTTTGCCGACCAATGAGATGGGATAAACACACAACATACAAAATGATTCGATGTCTTTGGGTTTATTTTCCCTTGCCAGTCGTAATACAACTGGTGCATGTTTACACAAATATTTTCCTTATTTCCATCGTGGTCCTTGATTCTAGTGACAAGACACAGAGTGTCACTGTATCATTATAACTATCACAGATATTATCTTAAAATATAAGTATAACAGAAATATCCCTACAAACACTTTTAACCCTTTCACCGCCGCAGTCGCATAAATGCACCACGACAAATAGTGCAGTCCCTGATCAGACGCCGCCTTTTCAAGGCGGCGTCTAATCAGGGACTACACTATTTGTCTCAATCTCTATTTCTATATATGTGCTTTATTCCTTTGAAATTTGCATTCATTTATCTCATTTCCTTATTTTACTGAATGATTTAACACACTTGGTCTGCAGACGACAATTAGAAATTTGGCGCCGAAAGGGTTAAGCTCAAACTTTGTCGGTTTCAGAATGTTATTGACAGAGTTCACTAATTAACACAGCAGAGTATCAGAACAATTCATAAGAATCATAATAAAGAACAAAGATAAGAAAGCAAGTGAATGAAGAGAACCCCTGATATTCAAAAAATGCAATGATTACAGAAACACTGCCAATTTAAAGAAATAAGTTGTTGAACTTATTCTTTATCTATCAAGAACTCCTTATCATTGCTATGGGAGCAAATGCTCTGTTTATCACAATGGTTTCAAACTACAAAATTCTAAAAGTTTCCTTTTCTCTAGTCAATGCTCCTTTTCGGTAGATTTATTCCAAGTTGTTGGATCTAAAAATAGCCTATGAGGGAAAGGGTTCAATAATGGCAATGACCAACAGTGTCCTTGTATGCAAATTTGAAAAATGGCTTTTCTATATAAAAATTCAGTCTGTTTGCCCCACAAGATAAAAATTGGTCTAAAATAGCACCCAAGTACTTTAAGGAGGTAGACGACATAATCTGTTGACCATTACAAATTATATTTAAATGTGACTGAGTTCTTAATTTAGGTTCAGAACCGAACAGGATTGGCCCAGTCTTACCTAGATGATTAAAAAAATATATTATCTATAGCTTATTAACCCAATTGCTCCCACGATCCCATGTAGGCAAACAGTGTAGAAATTATGCGGCGTCTGATCAGATTCTACACCGTTTGCTAATTGGAAATTCAATATACAGTGAAGCTCACTTATAACGAAGTCCTCGGGACCCGTTGATTTCTTTCGTTATATCCAAATTTCATTATACGTATCAGGTCCATTTTACTATATGTAATCAGAGAGGGGGAATAAATATTATTTTGTTATATGCAGTATTTCGTTATATCCAAGTTCGTTATAAGTGAGCTTCACTGTAAAACAAAACAAAAATGAATAATTAGACCAAACATTCCTTAGATAAACGATAGACTAATTTAATATATAAGCATGGACGAATCCACTGGGAGCAAATGGGTTAACACAGGAATGATCAAACAGCTCCTGTAAGAAACCGTTTGATTAGGGTCTGCACTGTTTGCTTAAGAAGAAATATTCCACCGTTTGTTTCTGCAGTGTTGAAACATTCCTTTGTTAATAAAGATTTAGCTTATTGACATCCATGTTGACATAGTTTTTTATTCGAATATTCATGAAATAAAGGATTAACCCTTTCCTCCATAAATACGCTTCTCTACGTCTTTGCAAACAGAGACGACTAAGATCAGACGGTTCCTATAGGGTTCTGATCAGGGTCTGCTCCGTTTGCTTATGACGTACTAAAGATACGACTCTACACGTTCTGTCTTGGCAAAAACTTCCTGTTTCAATGTGCTATTACAACAAATTAATCTAATTGTAATTAATCCATTTGCTCCCATGATCCCATATATGGGATGTAGGCAAACAGTGTAGACTCTGATCAAACGCCGCATAATGCGGCGTCTGATCAGAGTCTACACTGGTTGCTGATAGGAATTTTAATATAAAACAAAACGAAATTGAAAATTTAGGCCAGGCACCCCTTAGATAAAAAATGTTCTAATCCAATATATAAACAAGGAAGAATCCACTGGGAGCAAATGGGTTAACGACGTTACTATTTCTTACATGAATAATCATGGAGGAAAGGTTTAGCTATACAAAGTATTGACTTCGTTAACGCAATACTCGGATGTAGCACGCAGTAGATAGGCAGCTGGAGTGTCGTTCTACCACGCTGAAAATAAAGCGAAAACTTAATTCCTGCAGAAAAACGTATTAACCATTTCCGTTTTGAATTCATGAGAACAAAATACATGTAATTACATTATCGTTGCATTTTCGCATTTATTTTCGGCGTTTTAAACCAGCAAAAGGCTCCCCAACAGATCATAACATTCCATTTCTGGTCTGATGTTTCCTTCGTATGTGGCTTCAAATGTGTATCTCAGGGAGGGTGGATTGATGTAGTACTTGTTCGTGAAGTCGTACCTTTTATTCCCGTCAGATGTCAACAGTTCGCCTTGCCATTGCTGCAATGAAATACGGTATAACTTATCTATGTGGACCATGTTTTGTTTTTAATCCTCATGCATATTAATTAGATTTACTGTTATAACAGCACATGGACACAGGAAGTGTAGTTCATGGCGGAAACCATAGAATCATATCTGTTTTTATATCATAAGCAAACAGAGCATACCCTGATCAGACGGCTCCTATAGGAGCCGTCTGATCTGGGTCTACTATGTTTGCAAAGGCGTGTTTATGGAGGAAAGGGTTAAGATCGGGGATAGCTTATTGCAAGAAGATATTTATACAGAAAGTTTCAGTTGGAGCATGTATTACATTACACTTACCACACTTCCTACAGTGGAAACTACAGAAAACCTTTTCCATAACGGCCACTAAATTATGTTAATTGGTATTTAGGGCAGGTGACTGCTTAAAGCAAGGTGAAAGTAAACCAGAACGCTCCTATAAGAGCGTTCTGGTTTACTTTCACCTGTCTTTCACACAAAATACCTGGTGTAATTTAGTGGCTGTTATAGAGAGGTCTTACTGTATAGTGACCACTTAACCCTTCACTCCATACACAGTGAAACCCCGCTAATGCGACCACTTAATAAACAGCCACTGATGTCGTCTAAAGCAGGTGGTTGCTTAATGCAGGACGAAAGTTATGCAGAAAGCTCCTATAGGAGCTTTCTGCATAACTTTCGTCCTGCATTAAGCCACCACCTGCCTCTGCCACCCAGAATTCTGCCCGTTTTTTGCGGTCGCATTAGCGGGGTTTTACTGTACAGTAAAAACCCTCAAATGCGACCACCAAAAAGGGACATAATTCACAATGGCAAGGGTAGGTGGTAGCTTAATGCAGGACGAAAGTTATGGAGAAAACTCCTATAGCAGCTTTCTGCATAACTTTCGTCTTGTATTAAGCAACCACGTGCTTATGAAGACAGCCATGTTTGTTCATTAAGTGGTCGCATTAGAGGGAGTTTTACTGTATACATATTTAAATGTTTTTACAAACACAGCAGTCCCATACCATATGGCTAAGGTAGGAGTGGTTTGATCAGGACTTGCTGTGCTGAACCGTATATGTCACGGATCGAATATGTAACACGAGTGAAAAATTCGACCGAATATGTCACACATGTGATATATTCGGTCTATAGGAGCAAATGCTCTATTTATCACAATGGTTTCAAGAAATGGTTATTACAGAGGCGTAGAAAGGCGCATTTATGTAGGTAAGGCTTAAAACATTGAAGCAAATAACTTTGCAGACCAAAGCTACAACATATTTGTACAGATACAATGTTATGACCTTGAAAGATACGCCGATGCATTCAGTTAAGATACGTGTGTAGTAAAGCCTATCTAAACCGGGCACTTGGTACAGAAGAATTTAGATACTTTAGGCAGATGGCTGCTTAATGCAGAATGAAAGTAATGCAGAAGGCTCGTAGAGGGGCTATCTGCTAAAGTAATGCAGAAGGCTCGTAGAGGGGCTATCTGCTAAAGTAATGCAGAAGGCTCTTAGAGGGGCTAAAGTAATGCAGAAGGCTCGTAGAGGGGTTACCTGTTAAAGAAATACAGAAGGCTCATAGAGGAGCTATCTGCTAAAGTAATGCAGAAGGCTCGTAGAGGGGCTATCTGCTAAAGTAATGCAGAAGGCTCTTAGAGGGGCCATCTGCTAAAGAAATGCAGAAGGCTCGTAGAGGGGCTACCTGCATGACGTTCATAGAAGCAGCCATCTGTCTCAAAGAACGATATTTATACTGTCGCCAAGATATTTATACTGAATTGAACGCCCATTTTAGAGGGATTTTACAGTGTAAAATACCATTCTCCAGAATGTGCAGTTATTTCTTTCCCTATAAGAGCTTGTTGCATTACTTTCGTCCTGCATTAAGCAACCACCCGTTTTTTAAGGCTCCTGTGTTCAATAAATGAATGATAGCTTAACCCATTCCGTCATATTGACGACGTTTGACGACTCTGTAGAAGTCACTTTGTGAAACCATTGTGATAAATAGAGCATTTGCTCCTATAGAAGCAAATGCTCTGTTTATCACAATGGTTTCAAACTACAAAATTCTAAATGTTTCCTTTTCTCTAGTTAATGCTCCTTTTCGGTAGATTTATTCAAAGAGGTTGTATCTAAAAATAGCCTATGAGGGAAAGAGTTAAGATAGGTTCTGCTGTATAAGCATTACTTTGACTCTCTTTACGGAAGCGCTGAATTCGATCCCGATGTCGACAGTTTCCGGTATAAACGTAGAGTTCACTGGAAAATCGCAGAAGGCGTATACGCGGGTGCAGTCTCCTTCGGGCCACTCCTTATGCACGGTCGCACTGACAGCTTCTGTGGTGAAACAAATATTATTTTACATAAAGAAATAGTTCGCTGCTACATCTGCAAAATGTGCTGTCTTTGAATTTACATTTTTAAACATTTCCACCATAAATACGCCTTTCTACGCCTTTGTTAAAGTCATTTTTGAAACCATTGTGATAAATAGAGCATTTGCTCCATAGGAGCAAATGCTTTATTTATCACAATGGTTCCAATACTATATAATTCTAAAAGTTTCCTTTTCTCTGGTTAATTCTCCTTTTTTATAGATATATTCAAAGAGTTTGGACTTAAAAATAGTCTCTGAGGAAATGGGTTAAAACCGTAATCACATAATCAAACAGTTTAGGTATTGACGAAATCACGTGACCATACTATGAATGAAAGTATTTACTAGTATTCAATGAATAAAGAAGTGTGCGTTGGATGACCGTAATATACAAGCGATTAATTAAACACGCCCATAAACTGCGAGTGGTCAGTTTGATAATAAGCATAGCGAGAACCGGCTGAAGTGTCAGCTGCGACTTAATTACCTACTGGAAAGAGTTTAACCCATTCCCTCATATTGACGACTTTTGACGACTCTGTAAAAGTCACTTTGTGAAACCATTGTGATAAACAGAGCATTTGCTCCTATAGGAGCAAATGCTCTATTTGTCACAATGGTTTCAAACTACAAAATTCTAAAAAAGTTCCTTTTCTCTAGTTAATGCTCCTTTTTGGTAGATTTATTCAAAGAGGCTGGATCTAAAAATAGCTTATGAGGTAATGGGTAAAGCCTTTCCCGTAAATATACGCAATTTCATGCCAAAGCGCAATCAGTCGACGTCGATATCAGAATTTGGTTTTCAACACATTGATCTCATGCAACGTCTGCAACGCTTTGGTTATTATTATTACTGTTACTGGAAATACATTAATACTTGAAATGCTCTGATCTAATATTTCGACCACTAAGGGCCTTTTTCAAAGATTATCATGTCAAAATACACGTCACATTTTTGTTACATGCATTCAGCCATAAAATGTTTGACTACTATTTAACCCTTTCGGTGCCAAATTTCTAACTGTCGTCTGCAATCCATTTTTTTTAAATCATTCGGTAAAATAAATGCAAATTTCAAAGGAATAAAGCACATACATATAAAAGAGTTTGAGGACAAAACGTGATCTTGAAAAGGCGGCGTCTGATGATCTGGGACTGCACTATTCGTCCTGGTGCATTTATGCGACATTGGTGGTAAAAGGATTAAAGAAGACCCCAATTCAGACGGCCCAGACGGAAGTGTAAGACTGAAAGGGTTGTTATGTTACTAGGGACGTCTGACTGAAATGGCCGTTGTTTTAAGGATCCATGGGTGAAACTAAAGCATTTGTTGAGTTACGAATGCCATTTATCAGGGGGTTAACACAGATAACTACAGTAAAACCTCGATTATCCGAACACTAAAATACGTATTATTATCGATCTTTAAGACAGGTGGCAGCTTAATACATGGTGAAAGTCATGCAGAAAGCTCCTCTAGGAGCTTTCTGCATGACTTTCATCATGTATTAAGCAGCCACCTGCCTAAAAGGGTCTAAATTCGTTTATAACGAAAATTCGAATAATCGAGGTTTTACTGTATTTTATTGGTATTATATTATATTTTACGCGTTCGATTATTATTCACTATTCAGTAATATGCACACTTTGATGATTTATATTAATGCTTTTCTTGTATTCATACAAACCGTTTTGTTTTAGTTTATGCTGATTAAACAACTGTTCGCAGTTATGTATGTAAGAACAAAATCTACGATAATTGAGAAGTTAACCCTTCTCTAGCTGAATTTTAAAATACATTTCTCCTTCTTTAACCATGCCTTGTTGTATAATTACATATATCTTCACTGTGTACAAGTATTTCGCTGTGCAATCACTGCTGTGGAGTGCACTGGTTGCACAATCAACTTGTAAATAGTGCATACCCTGATGAGACAGCTCCTGCAGGGTCTTCACTATTTACAGGTAGGTATATTGACGTAAATAGCAAGAGAAGGGTTCAAATATGTTTAATTTTAGTCTGAGCCCCGATTTGGCCCAAAATGTAACGTGGACCAAATTTCAGTGTAATTCGAGATAATTAACATTTACTTGGGACAGGTGTGCTGGTTGTAGTAGAAGTTGTTGAACTCATCGTCGAAGTTGTTGAACTCGTCGTCGAAAGTGAAGAAATTGATGAACTCTTCGTCGGATTTGTAGATATTGTTGAACTCGCCGCCGAGGTTGTTGAACTCGTCGTCGGAGATGTAGAGGCTGTTGAACTCGTCACTGAAGTTGTTGAGAGTGTTGTTTTAGGCGCTGTAGTTGATAAAGATGCTTAGTTAACCATAATATATACTCTATTGTATGCATTTTAAAATGTGTAAACTCAGTTCAATTTGTCTAATAAGGGTCTGTTCGGCATTTTGACGCATCTGCAAACAGAGTAGACCCATATCAGACGGCTCCTGTAGGAGGCGTCTAATCAGGGTCTTCTCTGTTTTTGCTTATGGTGTAATATAGATCTGATTCTACAGCTTCTTCCTGGGCTAAAATGCAAAATTACCTACATGTATTTGCAAACAACTTAGATTAGAACCAGATTAAGCCACTAACTATTACTCCTTTGGGGTCACTTAACCCTTTCCCTGTTCAAAAGCCATGAACGAAAAAATGACATCATTAATATATATCAGCTGAATTTTTATAATGTAAAAATTCCAAGGGATTTGTTTTTGCTTTGACAACAACTGTAAAATGGGATCTATATCATGTCAAAAGCAAACAGAGCAGATCCTGATCAGGCGGTTCCTATTTGAGCCCGTCTGATCTGGGTTTACTCTGTTTGCAATTGCGTGAAAGGGCTTTTACACGAAGGAAAATGTTGAAAAGGAAGCACAAACCACAAATGATATGTTCGTTTGGGTGTATGTGTTGTTTAAATGCCCTTTTTCTGCAAAAGTACCCCCCCCCCCACCCAATCACACACGCACCTTTTTTTATTGAACATTTTAGTAAAAAAATATCTATACTAATTTGGCGCTTTTTTGTTTTCAAGTCGTACAGATAAAGAGCATGCAAATCATCAATATCAATTCACTATTCAGATGTAAATACGATGCAGATTTATAATATGGACTCGTCCAGTCCAACGTGAACCTCTACCAACGATAACGATCTTCTCTCAGACGAGTAGTAATCTAATTAACCCTTTCGGCGCCAAATTTCTAATTGTCGTCTGCAATCCAAGTTTGTAGTAAATGAGATAAATAAACGCAACTTTCAAAGGAATAAAGCACATATATAGAAATAGAGATTGAGACAAATAGTGAAGTTCCTGATCAGACGCTGCCTTGAAAAGGCGGCGTCTGATCTGGGGCTGCACTTTTTGTCGTGGTGCATTTATGCGACTGCGGCAGTGAAAGGGTTAATACGACCGCCAAAAAAAAAGAATATTTTGAGTGACTAATGCAGAGCGACCTTTTTGCAGAAGGCTCCTGCGAAAATTTTCTGTATTAACCCTTTCCCCATAAAGTCGCCTTTCTTTTAGATTGGAATATCCGTACGTCTGTTGGCAAATTTAGCCGGTTCAGATCAGTTCATAGTAATTTCCAACTAAGCAGCATTTGGATTTTCTCTGAAAATTTCCCTGATTTGCTTACGTATGTAAAGTCAGTGGTACAGCTGACAGCATATTTAGCCCGTTATGATGATGTTTGTTACAAATGCAGTATGAGTTGTAATGAATATAGCTTAACAGATCATCTTATACTCGACTGCGCCGCAGTTACGCTTGTAAGGCAGAAATTTTCTAATTGCGTCAGGATAGTTCTTGGGTCGCCCGTCTGGAATTGTTTAAGAACATTAGACAGAAAGGAATTTGTTAATACCGTTCTAGGTGTGTACCATCCGGTGGTTGACGAGTCACTTCGGAGTGGTCGATGTTATAATGATCTGTTATGCATTGTATTCAAGCATGCATACTTTGTAATGCACGCATATGGCTGAAATCTACACAGTGAATTATTATCAATTTCAAGTTACACTTGAACTAAATGCATATACTTTCACTATAGTTATTAATACTACTGTTGTAATGACAATGGTGGTGATAGTGATGATCGACAACATTGTCATCATCTTTATCATCATCATCATCATCATACCTATGAATAATTGATGCTAACTGTTAATACTCTTGAGTTTTCTCTAGATTTAGTTTCGCTAGAGAATTCCGTTCCAGAGTATCTATATACTTGCAATGTATTCTTATAAACTATTTCTATTTACATATACTCTTGTACGATCTCTTCTTTTCGTTTCGTCGCACGGTCAGTTACTATAAGGGTATTTGTATAGAATGATTTTTCTTTAAATGAAATGGATAGTATGTTCATTTCAGTGTAATTGACACTCAATTTTCTCTGCATTATCTGCATGTTCTCAAGTGTATTGCATCATGTTTATTTTGTCTTAGTTCTTGTATATAAATGCATGTGCTTTGTAATCTTCAATTTGGAGGAAATAAAGATATATATTTTAAAGACATCTGTGTTTACTTATGAAGTGGTCGGTTTAAAGAACTGTGTTGTGTAATCTAATACGATAATGCAAGCAAGGCTATTTTCACCAGAATTCGTAATAACCGTTGTAAATAAGGGAATCTCGAACACACCGTATTTTATATGACAATGATTATGGCTTTACAAACGTTGCACTATTCAATTTCACATTTTTCATTTGATTTTTTATCCAATATTTTATTTTTCTCATTCGATGTATGAACAATTTTCATTTGATTTATTTTTTCATTTGATGTTGCGAAATTTTTTTATTTTCATTTGATAATTTGCCTCATGGGATAGGCTACTAGATGAAGTTGTAAGCTCGGATTTCATTGGACGAATAAATCACTCAGCTTCAAAATGGCATGGTTAGATCTTTAACACGGAGACTTATTGACAAAAGAACATAATTCAACTCCATCTAGTAGCCTATCAAATGAGGCAAACTATCTAATGAAAACAATCGCAACATCAAATGAATGTTTTCTTATCAAATGAAAAATGTTCAAACATCGAATGAGAAAAGAAAATTGGAGAAAAACAAATATCAAATGAAAAATGTAAAATTGAATATTGCAACGTTTGTCACGCCATAATGTTGGACGTGTTTTTAAGATCGTTTCCAAAGCCTGTCAACTCGATTGTGGGCTCGATGTCTTGACAACTTGTACCTTTCTGGAAAGACATACAGACATATGTTAAAAAATATATGCCTAATATTCAGGTTGTTATGACAAAACGATAGCGCTCCTATGTAGAGTATACTTCTAGCCGAAGTAAGCTTTGCAAACGTCCGTGATGTTTTCGACCAGTGGGACATATAAGCTTCGCACGCGTGAAATGTTATTTCCATATAAAGCTCACACGTATAACTTACGCTGTGTGGTTCCCGGGAAGCGAAGATCAGAGCAAGTTCCGCTGGGAACCGGTGTATTTTCATCGCCATCATAGAATACCGAAAACTTTGCCGTGAACCTATTTGGCTTCATACGTTTGATATTTTCCACATGGAATGTTCTTTCGTCGTCATCTATGCTTAAAACTTGCACCTGTTTAGACTGCAACACGAGACAGAAAAAATATATGTGGATACTTTGTGAAAATACAGTATAATATTTAAAAAAGAATTTAGGTATTTTAGGCAGGTGACTGCTTAATGCAGTGTGAAAGTCATTCAGAAAGCTCTTTTTGGAGCTTTCCGCATGACAGGCAACCTGCAGTAAGCTAATTTTAGCGTCTGATTAACCTATAGGCCTCATAGGCTATTTTAGATACAACCTTTTCAGAATAAATCTACCGAAAAGGAGCATTTATTAGAGAAAAGGATTTTTTTTTTAGAATTTTGTAGTTTGAAACAATTGTGATAAATAGAGCATTTGCTCCCATAGGAGCAAATGCTCTATTTATCACAATGGTTTCACAACGTGATTTTACAGAGTCGTCAAAAGTCGTCAATATGAGGGAATGGGTTAAGAGGTATTTTACCGTAGATAACGGAGGTGTAAAAAGGGATGGGATGACTTGAAATATGTATGAAACAAATCTATATCGATGTCATAACCCTGTCGCTAAACTGTGTAACACCTGACTGAACCCTTCTAACTGTGTAACACCTGACTGAATCCTTCTGTGTAACACCTGACTGTACACTTCTAACTATGTAACACCTGACTGAACCCTTGTAATTGTGTAACACCTGACTGAACCCTTCTAACTGTGTAACGCCTGACTGAACCCTTCTAACTATGTAACAACTGACTGGACCCTTCTAACTATGTAACAGCTGACTGAATCCTTCTAACTATGTAACAGCATACATCAACATTTACTATTTGTCTGAAGTTTTAGGCAGGTAAAAATGTATTGAAAACCCGACCGAATATTTACCTTGAACCTTGTTAGCGCGGTGTCCATTGCGATGGTAAATTGCGCCTCTCCTACAGGAATTTTTTCGGTTATTTTATAAACGCATTTCGCCTTCATCAGAACTCTATTTCCGCTCTTCGGTACAACCCTTGATATTCGCACAGCTGATTCTGCGCACACGCACGTGACCAGTGCAAGAACGAGGGCGATACGTATTCTAAAATTAGACAATACATGTATTTTATGAGAAAGAAATTATAGTGTTTGTTGTTGATCTCCTAAAATCGGTCACTTTGTAATAAAGAAAACTATTGACATAAACGTCAGAGAAATGTCTGAATTATAATGCATATACATGTATTTTTTTATGTTGTTGATTGGATTCAACAAAATTATACAGACGATCAACTGAAATCATGTTAAGGAATGTTAGAGTGAAATTATTGAAGAAAATGTATACAAAAGTTCTGAAAGAAGGACATCCTTTGATAGGACAAGCAACAATGTAAAACAAAAATGCAGACTTGGTTACATTGAGTATGTTTATGATCAGTTATTAAAAGTGCAACACTACTCATGCCCCCTAGAACCGTCTTAACCCATTACCTCATTGGCTATTTTTAGATACAACCTCTTTGATTAAATCTACCGAAAAGGAGCATTAACTAGAGAAAAGGAATTTTGTAGAAATTTGTAGCTTGAAATCATTGTGATAAATAGAGCATTTGCTCAGGACACTAGGAGCAAATGCTCTATTTATCACAATGGTTTCACAAAGTGACTTTTACAGACTCGTAAAAAGTCGTCAATATGAGGGAATGGGTTAAGCGATGTTCAATTTTCGAAACTAATAAGAATCTAACTACTGACCTCGAAGGACTTGAAAATAAGTTTAAATAAAGTTTATTTTTCCTTGATTATGGACAAGTCGGTGTATGAGTCACAAAATAGTGTCGCTTAAAGTCCAATCACAGCTTGAAAAGTGTTAGCTGGGAAGTGTTTTGAGCTAGTTTCATATTTGAAGCTGTATTTTAGTACAGTAGCACCTGTCTATAGCGGCTTTCTGCATTACTTTTGGCCTGCATTAAGCTACCATCTGCCTTACTGATTCCTAATTGCACATATTTTGACGGCCTCTTAACCCATTCCCTCATATTGACGACTTTTGACGACTCTGTAGAAGTCACTTTGTGAAACCATTGTGATAAATAGAGTATTTGCTCCTATAGGAGCAAATGCTCTATTTATCACAATTGTTTCAAATTACAAAATTCTATTTTTCTCATTTTCTCTAGTTAATGCTCCTTTTCGGTAGATTTATTCAGAGGTTGCATCTAAAAATAGCCTATGAGGTTATGGGTTAAGAGGGTGTACATACAGTAATGTCCCCTCTAAAGTTATGAGTGAAACAGAAATAGTGATCTGTGAAGACAGATTAAGATACAGTTGAACTGCAATAACTCGAACTTCAAGGGACCATACAAATTAGTTCGAGATAACAGAAGTTCGAGTCACCCGGTATCTAATCTGAACAATGTCTCAAGGTCACAGCTTAAAACAGGTCTGAAGTAATGCTAAAAGCTCTAATAGGATCTTTCAGCATTTCCATTGACATGTATTAAGCTGTCACATATGTTTAGGGCCATTAATTCTTCTTGAATGAAAGGAAATGAGATGCATAAATACAAATTTCAAAGGAATAAAGCACAGATATAGAAATAGAGTTTGAGACAAAAAGTGAAGCTCCTGATCAGGCGCCGCCTTAACAAGGCGTCTGATCTTGGACTGCATTATTTGTCTTGGTGCATTTTTGCGACATTGTCTGTGAAAGGATTAGAGCAATGGATTATAAAGTAAAACATGTTGGAACTGTTGCAAATAATTATAAATATGCATAAATGTTTTATAAGTATAGTAAAATATACAACCAATATAAATAACCAGTTTTTAAAATTATGTGGTGTGAAAAACATTATAAATATAGATATGAAATTCTATACTTTATACATACGTAAAATTCATCTTTGTATAGTTCTGCGGAAGAATAGAAACTGCGAGACTGCCTGGCTGGATTAGGAGCCGTGTATCTGTCGCTAATTTGCAGAACTTTGTGGGAAAAATGATTAACTTTATAGCATATGTAAACTATAAACCCCGTTGATAAGATCTAATAACGGTGCTCTTACATTATAGTCTATTCACGTATTGGTGCCTTGCAACCAATGGGCACGATCCCTGCGAGCGATATTTCCCAAATTAATACACCGTGAACCTTCCGAAATGACACTTCCTGGAAAACAGGTCAACATTTAATAATTGTAATACACGCACCATGTTAAAAAGTTTATTTTAATATGTTTCCGGGTTTACGCTACCACACCCGGTTTAATTTGGACGTGGGAGATACAGTGTTCCATCCCTACAACGACCCTCTCAATAACGACTCCCCACTTACAACAACGCATGTCACTGTTTCCGAAACAACAAGGCTCCAGAAACAACCTTTTTCCGTCGTTTTTTCTTTATGCCTCAATCAAATCCTATGTTGTGACCACTCTTTAGAATCGTCACAAAGTGACGATTCTAAAGAGTGGTCACAGCATAGGGTTTGATTGAGGCATAACGGTTTTAGTTCTCTAAATACACCTTATCTGGGGATCTGAAAACAAGCTAATTATGTTTGAGTTTCCCTCCCTATAACAACTCCCTCTGAACAACACATACAATCTTCGTATCCCAAAGGGTGTCGTTGTAGAGAGGGAGCACTGTATGGACTTTCCTTGGCACTAAATAAAATGATGCTATCGTTTTATTATCTTTTGGTATTACAAAGATTAAAATATGACAGCGATCACTTTTGATATTGAAGCCAATCATATGTCACTGATGGCCCCGAGTCCATCACCGGTTGCTCTGCAGCTGTGGTCCTTTAGTGAGAGCTGTATGGAGTCCAAGCACCTAAACATTACAAAATACGATTGAAGATTGATATCTCGAACTCGGATAAACTGATCTTTGGGATAACTCGAGGTAAAAGTTCCGTACTTCCAAGATTTACAATACAGAATTGTTCTAAAATGCATTAATACCAGGGATTTCAGATTAGGGGGAGGGGGGTAGAAATGTTTTTGGAGAGGGGGGGGGCGTAGATTTTTATGTTTGATGACATAAATAAATAGTGTGTTTGTAATACATGTTGAAAAAGAGCTTAATTGGGTGAGGGAAATAAAACACTCCTACTGAATCATTGATTTATTGGTTTTTAGTAGATACAGATATATAGATATAAATATTACTAAAAAAATTGTTTGGGCAATTTTAGGGTTTGTGTACGCCGGCTCCGCCGGGCCCCCTCTAAATCCCCGCCTGAATACACATGTCAAAGCTTAATGCAGGTTAAAAAAGGCTGAATCTCCTATAGGAGCTTTCGGCATTACTTTAGACCTGCATTAAGCTGTGAGCTTGAGATATTGTCAGGATTAGAAATCGAATAATTCTACCGTCTGTTATCTCGAAGTAAGTAGTATGGCCTCTATACCAAACTCCTCACAGTGATCTCCCTTGTCACGTAGGGGAGATCACTGCGTTGGAGGTTGCCTCTATACGACTCAAGAAAACTACACACTCGAGTATTATCTAACAGTATATCATCTAGCTCCCCTAGTGTCCCATTGTAAGAAGTCGTTTTACAAATTGAGTTATCCCTTTTTACCCTTTACTGCATGTGAGATATAATGGATCGGATTATATTAATGACAATAAATTATATAGTGGCAGACGCGTAACTTGGCTGTTGAAATGGGACATACAATTTATGTGTACATTATTTTACATCTATTCTGTCATATAATTCACCAAATGGACAATGGCCTAGCACGGTTCTTGATCCATATACATTTAAATTTGAGTCTAAATTTGAGATAAGCCGGATTTTATGTTAGCAAAATAAAAATCGTTCTTTTTTAATATTATATACAAAAACATGTATATAAGAGCAAATTTTTACCCTTACAAGGCTGAACTTTCAAATGAACTTTTCCAAAGTTCCAACAGGTCAATCGTATTATGAACATATAGGGATTTTCTAAAGAAAAACGTAACATGACAATATTCATTTGAGAAATTATGACATCGTGAATATCTATAATTTGAATATTTTTAATGTAAACCGTTCAAGGAATTATTTTTTTTTGACAAAAACTGTAGAATCAGATTTATATCCAACGCAAACAGAGCAGCCCCTGATCAGCCCCTGATATCCAACGCAAACAGAGCAGCCCCCGATCAGACAGATAATATAGGAGTCGTCTGATCTGTGTTCACGTTCTTGGCAAATGCGTTAAATGCCTTTATATGAAGGAAATGGTTTAAAAGGGGAACAAGAGCTTCCGTGGTAAAGTGGTTATGGTCTTCGACTGACAATCACTTAGCCCCTCGCCGATGTTGTTCGTGTCCCGGTCAGTGCATTTTTATTGTTCAAGTGAGGAAGCTTTCTCGCTGGCTTGCGGTAAGTCCGTGGTTCTTATCGGGTGTTCTTCTGTGCACGAAACAAAAGAATGGTGTTCATTGCGTGGTTCCCCCTTAGAGTGTTCCCCCATCTGTAATTAGCTGGACATTGCGATATGACTGAAATAAATTTATCAAATAATCTGCAGTGTGGGAGTGCCGTAACAGAGTGCCGTAAATCGCGAAATTGCACTAGTTTTTATGCAAATAAGCAATCGTTAGCCAATCGTAGCGCTAATTTAAGCGTTAACCAATCGTAGCGCTCCATGTGCGTCGTCCGCTGTATAACTACGCTGTTTGTAAGCAATGGCTGAAACAGCCCATCAACTATATAGCATGTTTCATTTACTATGGCATGTTAAGTCTTACGTGATAAAAAGAATCCATTACAAACTGTTTTCAGGAAACTCGTTTACTATAATAAATATTACACTCCCTAAAGCTCGTATCATATTATAGTAAACTCGTTTCATAAAAACAATTTGTAATGAAACTCATGTAAGATCCTCTATGTACTGTTAAAGCGACGTAAAATCTCGTTACAAATATACCAATGAATAGAGAGAGGGATTTTATTGCGTAAAGGCTGTATTTCCAAACTGAGATTAACTCTTTTGGTGCCAAATTAAAAGTGTCGTCTGCAATAATAATTTCATATTAAATATAATTCTAAACTAAATAATAAAGGTATATTAGCAAAACATTTCTTTTTAAAAACCTGTATGCTTGGGCTAAAATAATACAGAAAACAGTGAAGTCCCAGGTCAGACGCCGCCTTGAAAAGGCGGCATCTGACCTGGGACTGCACTGTTTTCAATGGTGCCAACAGGCATCGTTGGCGCCGAAAGAGTTAAACAGTACATTCCAAATTGTGATGTCATGACATGTAACGTTCATCTATCGCAAATAAGCTGCATTTGATCATTTCTGAGAGACAATAGAAATGCTATTGTTGTTCCGATTTTTAACGTTATATTGGTATATTTTATACACATTTGGGATAATAAAGGGAATTTGCGATGACACGTTTATGTGTTACCCATTAGTCCTGCCATTCGTTCAGTTAAACCTTTCGGCGCCAAATTTCTAATTGTCGTCTGCAATCTAATTTTGTTAAATCATTCTGTAAAATAAGGAAATAAGATAAATAAATGCAAACTTCAAAGGAATAAAGTACATATATAGAAATAGAGTTTGAGACAAATAGTGAAGTCCCTGATCAGGCGCCGTCTTGACAAGGCGGCGCCTGATCTGGGACTGCACTATTTGTCGTGGTGCATTTACGCGACATCGGCGATGAAAGGGTTAATCGTTTCCCTGTTCATGTAAGAAATGATGACATCATGAATATGTATTAGCTGAATGTTTATAATGCACCCTTTCAATGATTTGTTTGTAAAAATCTGTAGAATCAGATCATTATCACGTCAAAAGCAAACAGAGCATACCCTGATCAGAATGTTCCTATAAGAGCCGTCTGATGTGGGTCTACTCAGTGTGCAAATGCATGAAAAGACGTTTATATGTGGGCAAGGGTTAACAGTAGCCGTTACAGTTTATGCAACTGTTCGCAAATGTTCAGACCGAACATTGCGGTCTGAAAGTTTGCGAATGCCATTGTTAACTGAAAGCAGTGCTGCATTTGTATACTGGCTTGTAAGAGTGTATGTTTCTGGACAATGGTCTACTAGACTTGTAAGAGTGTGTATAATCAATGGTCTACATACTGACTTGTAAGAAAATGCATGATCAATCGTCTACATACTGGCTTGTAAGAGTGTGTATGCTCATTGGTCTACATACTGGCTTGTAAGAGTGTGTATGCTCAATGGTCTACATACTGGCTTGTAAGAGTGCGTATGACCAAAGGTCTACATACTGGCTTGTAAGAGTGCGTATGATCAATGGTCTACGTACTGGCTTGTAAGAGTGCGTATGATCAATGGTCTACATACTGACTTGTAAGAGTGTGTATGATCAATGGTCTACATACTGGCTTATAAGAGTGTGTATGGTCAATGGTCTATATACTGGCTTGTAAGAGTGTGAATGATCAATGGTCTACATACTGGCTTGTAAGAGTGTGTATGATCAATGGTCTACATACTGGCTTGTAAGAGTGCGTATGATCAATGGTCTACGTACTGGCTTGTAAGAGTGCGTATGACCAAAGGTCTACATACTGTCTTGTAAGAGTGCGTATGATCAATGGTCTACGTACTGGCTTGTAAGAGTGCGTATGATCAATGGTCTACATACTGGCTTGTAAGAGTGCGTATGATCAATGGTCTACGTACTGGCTTGTAAGAGTGCGTATGATCAATGGTCTACGTACTGACTTGTAAGAGTATGTATGATCAATGGCCTACGTACTGACTTGTAAGAGTGTGTATGGGCAATGGTCTACATACCATACTGACGTGAAAGAGTGTGTATGGCCAATGGTCTACTAGACTTGTAAGAGTGTGTATGATCAATGGTCTACATACTGGCTTGTAAGAGTGTGTCTGGGCAATGGTCTACTAGACTTGTAAGAGTGTGTATGATCAATGGTCTACATACTGACGTGAAAAAATGTGTGTATGGCCAATGGTCTACTAGACTTGTAAGAGTGTGTATGATCAATGGTCTACTAGACTTGTAAGAGTATGTATGGTCAATGATCTACTAGTCCTGTACGAGTGTGTATATCAATGTCTACTAGACTTGTAAGGGTGTGTATATTCAATGGTCTACTAGACTTGTAAGAGTGTTTATGATCAATGGTCTACTAGACTTGTATGAATGTGTATATCAATGGTCTACTAGACTTGTACCAGTGTGTATATATCAATGGTCTACTAGACTTGTAAGAGTGTGTATATATCAATGGTCTACTAGACTTGTAAGAGTGTGTATATATCAATGGTCTACTAGACTTGTAAGAGTGTGTATGATCAATGGTCTACTAGACTTGTAAGAATGTGTATATCAATGGTCTACTAGACTTGTATGAGTGTGTATATCAATGGTCTACTAGACTTGTAAGAGTGTGTATATTAATGGTCTACTAGACGTGTAAGAGTGTGTACGATTAATGGTCTACTAGACTTGTACGAGTGTGTATGGTCAATGGTCTACTAGAAATTATTTTGACTGCATATGCTTTCTGAAGCAAACAGTGCCACTTATGGTTGAAGAGCCTCTGTAGAAACACCTGGTTCCATGCTTATAAAATGTTTAGTTTCTCAAGTTTTTGATTGGTCAGACTTGAGCCCTTTGGCTCAAATCTGACCAATCAAAAGCTTGAGAACAAACTCAGACTCAACTAAAAAGCTTTATAAGCATGGACCCTGGTCTAGATCCACACTGTCTGCCAATGTCATTCTAGAGGCGCCAGGTGAAAAGGGGAATTACAATTCTGTAACAACATATGTACAAACAGTCGATGGCTGATTGGACCAATTGAACCAAGTATGCATGCATGCTGGTTCTTCCTACGGTAAATGAAATAGATTGTATCATATACCCTCAAGCTCTGTGATCTAAGTTCCGTCATTGCAGGCAGGTGATGGGAGAAACCCGTAAACAATGTCACGCGCTGACCATTGTCCAGTCGTCCACGTCATAAGCTACGTAGGTAACTAAGTCGTGATACACTAAATGCTTAAAGGGATATACTAGGGTTTATCTACACGAAATCTCCGAATTTCATGGTCATTATCTGTGATACTATCCGAAAACAACGGGGTGGTTTTGTTTGAGATATCATACCCATAAGAAAAAGAGAAAGCTTACTGCATATACATTGCATTGAAAGAAAATAAACATGGCTATGAAAATCAAGTAAGTAAATTTTTCATAATTATTGTTATACATGTATATCTTATTCATATCGACATTTTCTGAAGATGTATTTATCCCTTTACTCAATAAATACGCCTTTATATGCCTTTGCAAACAGAGACGACTCAGATCAGACTACTCCTGTTAATTAACCCTTTCCCTGTTCTATGTTTATTACAAATATAAATACCTACTGAATATATATGGACACAATAGTTATAATGAAACATGGGAAATGGAACAGTGTAGCCATTTTAGAAAGTATAGAAACAGCTCTATCAAATTCCATTAGCAAACAGAGCAGACCCTGATCAGACGACTCCTCTAGGAGCCGTCTGATCTGGGTCTACTCTGTTTGCAGATGCGTGAAAACACGTTTATATAAGGGAAAGGGTTAGCTTATGAAATAATATAGATATGATTCTATTGCCAAAATTTTCTTTGTTCATTTTTTATTATAAAAAATAATGTAATAAATATGCATGATGTCATTATTTCTTACATGAATATTCATTAAGTAAAACGTCAAAATACATGTTTTATGAATATTGTGCAAATTTCAGACTCAATTTCTGACCGAATTGAGTTTTGCCATAATATAAGTAGAACCGATATATTTCTGACATATTCAGCAAGTGCATACAGTAAAACCTCTCTATAACGACCACTAAATTACATCAAGTAAAGCAAGGTAAAAGTAAAACATAACGCTCCTATTGGAGCGTTCTTTTTACTTTCCACCTGCACGAAATACCAACTAATTAACACAATTTAGTGGCCGTTATAGAGAGGCTTTACTGTACGTATATATGCAAGAGAACCTTACTTAAAAACACCATTTGGTCGGTTTACATATCAGTCCTTGAAAACAGATGAATGTTTTATGTACAACATAAGTAAAGCAGAAAGCTCCCTAGAAGCTTTCAGCTATTTTTTTATTCCTCCCTTTAGCTACCACTTATATCAACAATCAAGAGTAAAACATATTTGAAAGACTTTACTGTACAGACATACTTACAACTCTTAATAAAACACAACATTTTATCTGCGAAAAGAAATTGATCTAATATATCGACCACTAAGGACCTTTTTCAAAGATTATCATGAAAAAGGCCCTTAGTGGTCGAAATATTAGGTCAGAGCAATTCAAGTATTTATGTATTATATCAATTCCCTTTTTGGAATATTTTTTCTTTATTGTGAAAAGAACTTGTAAAAGAAGCCGCTGAAATGAAAATACCATTTTGAAAAGTGTGTTCGTGTACTTTCTGGATTTTTTATTTATTCTGCCGATACTGTCACCGAGCTCTTATTGTTGTTGTTGTTGTTTTTATTGTGTCATAAACTGTATCTGGAGATCTACTTTAACCCCTTCCGTGCCTTGTCGTCTGCTGGGCACTGTTTCGTTTATTTTTAGTGTACGTTTGTGCACTTCTTCAATTTTCTTTCTAAAACAGTAAACAGAGTGTCAAACAGTTTGGATCCTGATGAGACGCCGAGTTACTCGGCGTCTCATCTGGATCCAAACTGTTTGCATGTTATATCATAAACCCGTCATTGTGGCACGGAAGGGGTTAATACTTATGGCGAATAATTACGACAATCCTATTAACCTGTGGATAATAAACTATTGTATAAAAACACGATTATATCTGTGGATGACACATTATTGTACAGGTAAAAACACATGATTTCTATAGCTATTGCGTAATTTAATCATGTAAATCAATTGGTTTAGGTTGAGACTTAAAAACTTTTTAATCCATAAATACACCTTTCTACGCTTTTGCAAACAGAGTAGGCCCAGATCAGACGGCCCCTGTAAACAGTTTGCGCTTAGGCTACTAAGATAGGGTTATAGGAAGGACTGGCTGTGCTAGAATAGGACCTATAGTATACCTTAACCCTTTCCCTGTTCTATGTTTATTCAAAATTTCAATACTTAATGAATATTCATGGACAAAATAGTTACAAGGAAATATGGAAGGTGGAACACTGTAGCCGTTTTATAAAGTAAAGAAACAGATCTATCGAATTCCACTAGCAACCAGAGCAGACCCTGATCAGACGGCTCCTCTAGGAGCCGTCTGATCTGGGTCTACTCTGTTTGCAAATGCGTGAAAACACACGTCTATATGAGGGAAAGGGTTAACTTACATTATTCCAAACATTTGAGAGTATAGCGTGTGGAGTGTTGCAATATTGTATAAAGAAAACTATTTGTCCAATAAAAAAATATTCATTTAATAATTTTAAAATTTTAAAAAACATTCATTCAATAATTTTTAAATATTTGTTCAATCTCAGAAAAAAATATTTGTCCTAAAATAATTAGATCTATGTTCTTAAAATATATCTATATGGTAAAAATAGAGTTTTTGATAAAAAAAATAATTGTTGATAAAATATTTATATGGACTAAAAATATTTGTGCGGTTTTTTTTTTTATATGGACTATACATGTAATTAGAATTGTGGGATAGCAGAATGGACATTGTAACAACGCATTTCATTGGCTCGTACATTCCAATATGGCAGCTCGCAGTATCCAGGAAGATTTTTATTTAGTGAATATAACGTGTTGTTTTAAAGTATTTAGAATAAACGAAAGAATTAAAATGTGAGTTATTTACTGAAATATATCCTTGAAGTGTATGGCACGGAAATACGAGGCGTCGGTATACAAGCCAATGAAATCCGTGGATACAAAATCAATTCTGCTATCCCATAATTCTGATTTTAGTCCATTTTTTTTATTGAACACATATTTAAAACACTCCACACGCCATATGAGAGTATTTGACAATTATTTCTATTTTAGATTTTCGATCGTTCTCTTTCTTACTCTTGCCACTTGGGTACACGGTGAACAAGACGTAAGGGTTTCAAGAACTGTACCAAAGCGAAATGGGAATGTGTTACTGAAGGCGAAATGTGTGTTCAAAGTGGCTGAGCGGATTGAGATTGGCGACGCACAGTTCATACTAACATTGGACACAGCACTGACCAGATTCAAGGTAGTGTAACCACTAGCCATACTTATAGGTATACAGTTGAACTTCGATATCTCGAACTCGGAAAACTCGAACTTCGGATAACTCGAACTAAAAGTTCGGTCCTTCCAAAATTTACAATACAGAATTGGTCTAAAATGTATCACTACGCATATCTAGAAACCCGTGTGACAGCTTAATACAGGTCGAAAATAATGATGAAAGCTCCTGTAGGAGCTTTCAGCATTACTTTCGATCTGTATTAAGCTGTGAACTTCAGGAAATTGTCCAGATCAGAAAACGGATAGCTCGAACTTCTGTTATCTCGAACTAATTTGTATGGTCCCTTGAAGTTCGAGATATCGAAGTTCAACTGTATTTATAAATGAAACATTGCAGCTATTCTAAATTAACTAAACAAAGCATTGCATTAACCCATTCCCTGATATTGACGACTTTTGACGACTGTGTAAAAAGTCACTTTGTGAAACCATTGTGATAAATAGAGCATTTGCTCCTACAGGAGCAAATGCTCTATTTATCACAATGGTTTCAAACTACAAAATTCTAAAATTTTCCTTTTCTCTAACTAATGCTCCTTTTCGGTAGATTTATTCAAAGGGGTTGTATCTAAAAATAGCCTATGCGGTAATGGGTTAAGCATCAGATGAAGACTCCAGTAAGCATTCACTTATATCTCATTTTTATAGACAAGTGGTCTCTGAATGTGTGTATTTTCAATCACGTGACGGCACTTTTAAAAACATTGTTTGGTCCTCAAATTTTGTAGCTTTGAAACCGTTGTGATAAATAGATAACTGGGTCAGGATTAACTTAACTCTCATAGAAGGACTGAAGGGACCCGATGGAATTGTAAACAAACAAACAACCTCTACTTATTATACTATAGTTAAACATCTATAAAGTGACCACCTTATAAATAAACGCAGATGGCTGCTGAATGCAGGATGAAAGAATGACAGAAAGCTCCCGCAGGAGCTTTTTGATTAACTGTCATTCTGTATTATGCAACCATCTTTAAATTATAAATACCTATTTCTTGTGGTCGTATAAGAGGGATTTTACTGTATATGCATGCATATACAGTAAAACCCCGCTAATGCGACCACCAAAAAGGGGCATAATTCTGGGTGGCAGAGGCAGGTGGTAGCTTAATGCAGGACGAAAGTTATGCAGAAAGCTCCTATAGGAGCTTTCTGCATAACTTTCGTCCTGCATTAAGCAACCACCTGCTTTAGACGACATCAGTGGCTGTTTATTAAGTGGTCGCATTAGCGGGGTTTCACTGTAATTCAGAGCTACATATAAAGGTGCATATCCAAATACTAAAATCGTCATTTCTCCACCAAACCCTATACTGTGACCACTCTTAAAAATCGTCTATCCGAGGCGATTCTAAAGGGTGGTCACAGCATAGGGTTTGGTGGAAATATAAAGATTTTTTTCTTGAAAATGTTTGAATTTACGCATCTTATCTGGACATCTGAATATTATATATAATGATGGAAGCAACCTTTCTCTTACATTCTAACGCATTTCAGTCGAAGCAAGTGAGTGTTGTCAGCGAGGGCGCTAACTCGTGGACATTGCAGAATGCTAAGGTTATGAAGCCAACCAAGTACGTTGTTAGCTTCTCCGGGCTGTACGCAGGCGATGCCAATACGACAGTTCCCACCGGAACTTGTTCTGACTTGACGTTTCCAGGAACTACAACACGTGTGTATAGCCTTTTTGTCAATCGTAACTACTCGTCGTATTCCGTCAGAGTTCGGGCTATTTCGATAGAAATAGCTGAGGTATTCCGAGTGCCAACAAAACTATTGGCTGAGTTCAAATTGCATGTTCTTTATTGCTGTAAGAATGCAACTTTTCGTTCCCACAAAAAGGGAATGCATTACACGTAAAACAGAACCCCAATCATCTGCTCTATAATTCTTACAATATGCAAATAATTTACTTCTA
This sequence comes from Azorinus chamasolen, assembly GCA_963576725.1. Taxonomy (NCBI): domain Eukaryota; kingdom Metazoa; phylum Mollusca; class Bivalvia; order Cardiida; family Solecurtidae; genus Azorinus; species Azorinus chamasolen. The sequence continues at coordinate 76,471,274 of OY755248.1, forward strand.
TTATTTTCACTCGTATCCCCCTATCCGCCACTTGGTCGCGTTTGCAAACAGTTTTGGTCAAGATGAGACGAAAAGCTTATGTCATGATACTTTGCCAATAATTATGTTCCCAAAAGCTTGATCGAATCGGAAGGGGTCAATATTGGATAGATCCCATTGTTTACAGCGGGTGGGATAATGATTAAACTATGAGAAATAGACAAACAATTGTACATATAGAATAAAATACGCATGCTTAATAAAAATCGAGTTTTTCTGTACTTTAGAATTTTATTTTATGACTAATACTGTCACTTATGTACACAGTAAAACTTATCTACAGCGACAATTTAAATAAGGTATAATTCTGAGGGTTTAACCCATTCCTCCATAGGCTATTTTTAGACCCAACCTCTTTGAATAAATCTACCGAAAAGGAGCATTTACTAGAGAAAAGGAAAATGCTAGAATTGTGTAGTTTTGAAACCATTGTGATAAATAGAGCATTTGCTCCTATGTAGCAAATGCTCTATTTATCTCAATGGTTTTACTAAGTGACTTTTAAAGAGGTGTAGAATTAATTAACCCTTATTCCATGAATACGCCTTTCTAGGCATTTGCAAATAGAATAGACCCAGATCAGACGGAGCCGTCTGGTCAGGGTCTGCTCTTTTTTCTTATGCTATACTATAGATATGATTCTATACAGTTTCCAGTTACTATGACCAAAAAGTCTCGTGCATGTGTGAATCTAATTTAATCAATATTCATGATGTCATTAATTTCTTACAGCAGTATTCATGGAGTAAAGTATTCAGACAGGTGACAGCTTAGTATAGGACGAAAGTTATACAGAGAGCTCCTACTTGAGCTTTCTGCATTACTGACGTCCTGAATTAACCCATTCCCTCATATTGACGACTTTTGACGACTCCGTAAAAGTCACTTTGTGAAACCATTGTGATAAATAGAGCATTTGCTCCTACAGGAGCAAATGCCCTATTTATCACAATGGTTTCAAAACTACAAAATTCTAAAATGTTCCTTTTCTCAAGTTAATGCTTCTTTTCGGTAGATTTATTCAAAGAGGTTGTATGTACAAAATAGCCTATGAGGTAATGGGTTAAGCAACCAACTTCTCTGATCGATCTCAATGTTTAACACCATGTGGTGGTAATAGGCACTTTCTATTGTAACGTATATTGATACATTTCACGTGCCAGTTGCTACCATTGTGCAATTAAAACAACCGCTTTATATCGATAATGATTTGACAATCATGTTCATCATGGATATCATCATTATTGTTATCATCATCATTATCATAATGACAATTATCTCCACCGTCACCATCGTCCTTAGAATTATATAAATTTCACCGTCATCACAACAGCACCACCGCCATTTATATCAGTATTATCATCACCATCAACGCATATGAATCATATTCATGTAATCTGAAATTCTTCACTTCAGCCACAGTTTCAAGTACAACCAGTACTTCAACCACAAGCAGTACTTCTACCACAAGCAGTACCACAAGCAGTACTTCAACCACAAGTAGTACTACCAGTGCACGTAAGATTCCTAGTTGTTTGCTTAATGGACACCGACTTCTTAACTCTTTACTTCACACATACGCAGTTGCACTTAGAACAGACCCGTATCAGACATATCCTATTGGCGCTGTCTGATCAGGGTCTGCTCTGTTTGCTGGTGGGATGATATAGATCCGACTCTACAGTTTCAAATTAAATATTTATGAGGTAAAGTGTTAAAGAGAAGAATTCAACTAGTTTTTAACCCTCTCCTCCATAAATACGCCATTCTATGCATTTGCTCCTAGGAGCCGTCTGATCAGGGTCAGCTCTGTTTGCTTAATATGGTATTCTACAATTTCTGTCACGGCCAACACTTTATGTGTTCATGTGCTATTATAACAATTAATCTAATTGATATTCACTAGGCCATTATTCCTTACATGAATAAATGATTAATCCTTTCAATATTTAATGCGTTATATTTCGTGTACTTATCTTTCTGTTACTGATTTCTTTCTGTTACTGGAATCGGCTATCTCTACAGCGACCAGATAATGAATGAACACGGGAGCTTTTAAAAGCAGGTGATAACTCAATGCAAAGGTAAAGCTATGCAGGAGTTATGTGTGTATACAGTAAAACCTCTCTTAACTGGACGTTAAATTTAGTATAAATATCGGTCTTGGGGACAGGTGACAGCTTAATTCAGGGTGGAAGTCATGCAGAAAGCTCCTAGAGGAGCTTTCTGCATGACTTTCACCCTGCATTAAGCAGTCACCTGCCTAAAACATCTAAATTCTTCTCTACTAGAATTCCGGTTAAGAGACGTTCCGTAGTACGCTGCCGCCTCAACAATTTTCTCCACAAATACGCATTTTTCAAAAGCCTTTTCAAACAGGTTAGACCCAGTTCCTGTATGAGCCGCTTGATCAGGGTCTGCTCTGTCTGCTAATGAAACAATATAGATATAGGGACTACAGTTTTCTATCTCTGACAAAAGTGTATGTGCTCATGAGCCATAATAAAAATGAATCAAATTAATATTCATGATATTCTTATTTCTTACATGAATATTCGAGACGAAGAATTAGACTTCTGTTTTTGGAGTGACCATTAACCCATTTGCTCCCAGTGGATTCGTCAATGCTTATATATTGGATTAGTCCATGTTTTATCTAAGGGGTGCCTGGTCAAAATTGTCAATTTCGTTTTGTTTTATATTGGAATTCAAACAGTGTAGACTCTGATCAAACTATATCCTTCACAGAAAATGAGTGATTTGTTGCTAGTATTGCTTCCTTTGCCATATTCCTTTGTAGTGGTTGTGGGGCTGATTTGTCACAGGGGATGGATTTTTTTATTTGACGGAGATTATCCCCACTGCCAAGAACTAAAAGGAAGGCAGGTCGGTGGTTTTGATCCCATGCGCTGCTATGCAGCGAATGAGATTGATCGAAACCATCTTCTCGAAACCATCCCTCAAAATCATATCATCATTCATCGGCGCTATATGAAATATTCAGTGTGGCGGCGCCGTAAAACCCAACTCACTTTTCCTTTGTATTTCAGCCACGAACTCAACCACACAAAGCACTACTGAAAATCCTCAAACAGGTTAGTTGCGTGTTGCGTTCACTGACATTTAATTTCGATCTGTAAACGTTTGTCCTTTGACAACTTTTGAGAAATCCAGATGTCTGCTCAACTTTGAATCTGTTGCAGTATTGACTTTTTTAATTCAAGGAGGGAACGAATAGTCGAATATTCGAATGTTCTAATACCGTTTCGAATATCGAATATCAATATTGCTATTCGAATATTCGGGAAAAAACTTTTTTGAAATTCATATTTTTTCTCTCATCTTTATTCTTCCGCCTCAAAAGCCAAATTTTATTTCTTTACTCCATAATCAGGAGCGTAGCTGAATCAAAATGTAATGTATACGCTCCGTGGATATAGTGGTCCGGAGCATTGTGTAGTTTGGAAACAATTGTGATAAATAGAGCATTTGCTCCTATAGGAGCAAATGCACTATTTATCACAATGGTTTCAAAAGGTGTCATTTACAGAAACGACTAAAGGCGCCAATATAAGGGAATGGGTTAAAGCTTACATGACAAGACAGAATGTCTATCAAAATCTACCACTCTTAGCATTCGATTTTCCCCATTTTTGGCCGTATGAATGTTTTCACCTTTCAGATTGACGTTACGCACGTGCGTAAGTGCGCATCGGTAGCTACGCCCCTGATAATACGCTTTATCTACGCCTTTGCAAACAGAGAATACAGAAACCGTCTGATCAGGGTCTGTTCTGATTGCTTATGATAAAATTATATGATTCTACAGTCTCTGGCATGGATAAAAACTCATGTGTCCAAAAGCTATTATAAAAAATAATGTAATTAATAATATTCATTGTGTCACTATTTCTTACATATTCATGGAGTAAAGGGTTAAGAAACTATTATACTAGTTTCAAACAGCTTTAACCATCTCACCGCCAATGTCGCATAAATGCACCACGACAAATAGTGCAGTCCCAGATCAGACGCCGACTTGAAAAGGAGGCGTCTGATCAGGGACTTCACTTTTTGTCTCAACGTCTGTTTCTATATCTATGCTTTACTCCTTTTAAATTTGCATTTATTTATCTCATTTCCTAATTTTACTGAAGGGGTTAACAAAAATTTGGATTGCAGACGACAATTATTAATTTGGCGCCAAAAGGGTTAACATCGATCACATGGTGTCTGTTTTCAAATGAGAGTCAGGTCCGAATGAATAATCAGCTCACTCTTTATACGACAGTTCATACAACTTCCTTCGATCGTATCTGTAGTATATTTATATCATTCTACAGATATGCAGTCAGTAGCTGCAGTGACGGAGGACGTTACGTCAGAGGGAAAATGTCACACAATAAAAGTGGCCTGTGACCTGCAGGTGGACACTGTGTATGCGCCTGACACAGTATTCTTCAACCTCACCTTCAGCAGTAACGTTGGCAGGTTTCAGGTATGTACCTGCCCGTATAATTTGTTAAAACCGGTCTTAACCCATTCCCTCATATTTACGACTTTTGACGACTTTGCAAAAGTCGCTTTGTGAAACCATTGTGATAAATAAAGCATTTGCTCCCATAGGAGCAAATGCTCTATTTATCACAATGGTTTCAAACTACAAAATTCTATTTTTTCCTTTTCTCTAGTTAATGCTCCTTTTCGGTAGAGGTTGTATCTAAAAATAGGGTTTCTGAAGTTTAGTCATTGGTTTTAAGACAGGTGTCGCAACTTAACCCATTAGTTTATTAATCCTTTCGGCGCCAAATTTCTAATTGTCGTCTGCAAACCTATTTTGTTAAATCATTCCGCAAAATAAGGGAAAGAGATAAATAAATGCAAATTTCAAAGCAATAAAGCAAAGATATATAGCCTACAAAATGTGAAGTCCCTGATCAGACTATGCCTTGAAAAGGCGGCATCTGATTTGGGATTGCACTATTTGTCGTGGTGCATTTATGCGACATTGGCGGTGAAATGGTTAAGATAATTCGACATGTTCTTGAACGTGTTTGCAAACCTGTTCTCGCACGCTTTTTGAAACTATTTACATGTATATAACCCTTTCCCTGCCATATAGATGCCGTCTGACCAGGGTCTGCTCAATTTTCCCCTTGAAATAGTATAGCAAACTCCTCACAGTGATCTCCCTTGTCACTTCAGCGTGGCGATTAGGGGAGATAACTGCGTTGGAGGTTGATAGTATAAGTCTGATTCTACCGTTTCTGTCACGATAAAACATGTTGTTCGTAGCGCCATTATAAAAATCGTCATTATATTTTGCAGGAATAGCTATGACCTAAAGAATTAAAAATTCAAACACGCTCTCTAGTTTAGATAACTTGATTCGCCAATACGTTCTAGTTGAAAATACTTTCCCCAATTATCTAACTATATATTAGTAGTGGCAGCTTATGGCACTAAAGCAAAACAATTCGAGTTCTGGTTTTCATGAACATATTCAAGATTTGATATTTTTTCTAAAATACTAATTAATACAAACGTGATCGCTAATGAGTTTGTCATTTATGTTATACATGTACATGTATATATCACGAACATGTTCGCTGCCGTTTGGGTTTAGTGGCGGCAGAAATATGCCACCATGCAATGTTTCATCAATATATTTGCACTTGTGTTCGAGATTTTTCAACTGCTTGCACTTGTAGCAATATTCCGTCATACCTCTATCCTAAAAAGTATTTTACAGTTTGTCTGCCTAACCATTTCCCCCATGCCTTTCTACGACTCTGTAATAGTCATTTCTTGAAACCATTGTGATAAATAGAGCATTTGCTCCTATATGAGCAAATGCTCCATTTATCACAATGGTTTCAAATTACAAAATTCTGGAAAGAAACCTTTTCTCTAGTTAATTCTCCTTTTCGGTAGATTTATTCAAAAAAGGTTGGATCTAAAAAAGCCTTTGACGGAATGGGTTAATCTGCGATTTTTTACAATTTCCATGCACTTAGTTTCTATTCGGTCGAGAATTTTGTAAACTACTGATTAATTGTCAAACAGCTTGAATCCACATGAGGCGTCGAGTTTCTCGGCTTCTCATCCGGATCCAAGCTGTTTTCAAATGCCAGTTAAATCGCGCCTAACAGGCAAATAAATTAACTCTTTTTTTTTAAATTTGTTATGAAGATATTTTCAATTTCTATACTACTTTGCAGGATAATTACGGAAACTACATATCGCAGGCCAGCGAACCCGGCAGGTGGATTCACACGTCCAACAAGTTTCAGCTAAATCCCCCTTCATTCAAATACGGTTTCCAAGTCACCTATCACGGTACCACAGAACCGGACATCTATTGCAATAGCATACTTGAGGCAGCTGCCAGATAGAAATAAATTTATCCTGTTTAAACATGTCGAACAAGGATTTTTACTCTGATCTTCCCGCCATAACAAAACCAAGAAAAGAATTGATATAACCCATTCCCTCATATTGACGACTTTTGACGACTCTGTAGAAGTCACTTTGTGAAACCATTGCGATAAATAGAGCATTTGCTCCTATAGGAGCAAATGCTCTATTTATCACAATGGTTTCAAACTACACAATTCTAAAACTTTCCATTTCTCTAGTTAATGCTCCTTTTCGGTAGAGTTATTCAAAGAGGTTGTATCTAAAAATAGCCTATAAGGGAATGGGATAAACATCAAAGGACACCGTTTAACTCCTTCTTTCATATAAACGCATTTTCATGCATTTGCAAACAGAGCAGACCCAGATCAGTCGGATCATGTACGATCCGTCTGAATGGGTCTTCTCTGTTTCCTTAGGAGATAAGAAGAGATCTGACTCTACAGTTTCTATCAATACCAAAAACGCCTGTGCACATACATCATTATAAAATATTCATCAAATAAATATCAAACCCAACTCTTAACATAATAGATACACAACCATGCCACGTATTTCTACGGAAAATTCTACTGCTACATTTTATAATCTCAAATTAGACGCCGCCCTGCAAGGCAATGTCAGTAATAAATGTTGTAAATTTCTGTAATTGGCTTTATGGTGTTTTTGTACTGAACCCTTTATGTTGAACGCCCGTAAGACAAGTTAGTGTCCTAGCAATAATTTGGCTACGAAATGAGAGAAAGAAAGAGAGAGAGAGAGAGAGAGGAGGTGAGAGAAGGAGAGAGAGAGAAAGAGAGAGGTGTGGGGGAGAAGGAGAGAGAGTCGCTGCAAACAGACATAGACAAATACATTGTTTGACAATCTCAAAAGAGAGAGAGACGCAGAGAAAGAGAGACACACAGAGACAGAGAGAGAGAGAGAGAGACACACACACACACAGACAAAGAGAAACAGAGAGAGACACACAGAGAGAGAGAGAGACAGACAGACAGACAGAGAGACAGACATTCAGAGACAGACAGACAGAGACAGACAGAGACAGACAGAGACATGGACAGGGGCAGAGTTAGAGACAGAGAGACACAGACAGACAGACAGACAGACAGAGAGTCGTTACAGATACATCGTTTGACAACCTCAAGCGTCTTCAGTTGTTTATCATATAAAGGTAATATGAAAAAAACGCTCTCTGCGTAAAGGAAGACCCCTGACGTCTATGAATAGGTACCTGGTCAAGATTTACATTGTTTGGAAAAATAGAGAACTGCTTACTACAGGTGTTGATCAGGCTGTTTCTGCATGACCCGTCTGGTATGGGTCTACTCTATTTGCAAAGTTGTAATAAGATTTTTTTTTCTCAGATTTTATTATTACAATCATCACATGTATAAATACAGTAAAACTTCGATTATTCGAACACTAAAATACGTATTATTATCGATCTTTAAGACAGCTGGTAACTTAATGCATGGTGAAAGTCATGCAGAAAGCTCCTCTAGGAGCTTTCTGCGTGACTTTCACCATGCATTAAGCAGCCACCTGCCTAAAAGGGTCTAAATTCTTCTATAACGAACATTCGAATAATCGAGGTTTTACTGTATGTGAGAAGTGAGACAAGTGATAAAGTAATTACATTAATAAGATGGGATTATGGAGTAAAGGATTAAACTATTCATACAGTAAACCCTCTCTATAACGGCCATTAAACTATTCATACAGTAAACCCTCTCTATAACGGCCATTAAATTGTGTTAAGTAGTTGGTATATTAGGGTAGGTGGCTGCTTAGAGCAAGGTGAAAGTAAAACAGAACGCTCCTATAGGAGCGTTCTGTTTTACTTTCACCTTGATTTAACCCTTTCGCTGCCAAACTCTGTCGTCGGCTAACTATGTCGTCTGCTACAATTTTTCATTTTTTTTTATTTTCTTCATTTTTATTTCAAAAACGTAGTAACAGTAACAAACAGTTTGGATCCTGATGAGACGCCGAGTTACTCGGCGTCTCATCTGGATCCAAACTGTTTGCATAGGTAATCACAGATCCGGCATTGGCAGCGAAAGGTTTAAGCAACCACCTGCCTTTAACACAAAATACTTGTTATATAGAGAGATTTTACTGTATTCATTCACTGCTGTTGGCACATTTGTCCCCATAGGCGAATTCATCATAACATTTAACCCATTCCCTCATATTGACGACTTTTGGCGACTCTGTAAAAGCCACTTTGTGAAACCATTGTGATAAATAGAGAATTTGCTCCTATAGGAGCAAATGCTTTATTTATCAAAATGGTTTAAAGCTAACAATTCTAAAATTTTCCTTTTCTCTAGTTAATGCTCCTTTTCGGTAGATTTATTCAAAATGGTTGTATCTAAAAATAGCCTATGAGGAAATGGGTTAACTCGGTGCCTAATCAGGATACAAACTGTTTTGCTCTTTACTCCATGAATATTCGTGTAAGAAAAACTGACATCACGAATATGCAGTTTTTACCGAGGTAGAAACTATAAAATCATATCTATATTATTCCATAAGCAAACAATGCAGATCCTGGTCAGACGGCTCCTACAGGAGCGGTCTGATCTGGGTCTGCTATGTTTGCAAAGGTGTAGAAATGCGTATATATGGAGTAAAGGGTTAAATAGGGCCTGGGTGCATCCACTTTTAAACCTGGAACGGACGATAATTTTTGTCGGCGAAAATGTTAGTCTGGCTTTAACAATGATAGTTCGAAAAGTTTTCATTTACAATACTCACGTTTTATATGTGTCCCCTCGAAACCAGTCGTTGTGCCATGAACGTGGTGGGGCCATGGGTTCGTTTCCCGGTCGGGTCACATCAAATCGCACAAATGGTTCAATTGAACGAGAGTAGTGCTAGGGGTGTTTTCTTTAACTCTTTCGGTGCCAATGTCGCCTGTTGGTAGTGGTACCACTGAAAACAGTGCAGTCCCAGATCAGATGCCGCCTATTCAAGGCGGCATCTGACCTGGGACTTCACTGTTTTCTGTATTATTTTAGCCCAAGCATACGGGTTTTTAAAAACAAATGTTTTACTAATATACCTTTATTATTTAGTTTATAATTATATTTAATATATTTGGCGCCAAAAGAGTTAACCTTTTACGTTTTATAAGTTACTTTTAGTTAGAGACATATGTATACAGAGACATATAGATTCTACATAGGTCTACATGTATCAGAGATATATATGTCTCTGTTTTAGTTACCTCATGCCCTTTCACGCCGTTGCAAACAGAGTAGACCCAGATCAGACTACTCCTGTAGGAGCTTGTTCTGTTTGCTCATGATGTAATATTAATAAAATTTTCAGTTTCCGTCCTTAACCTTTAGACTGTTATAGGCGGATGAGTGAGTACCTATGCAAACAGTTTGGATCCAGATGAGACCCCACGTATCATCGGGCCCAAAACTGCTAGACACTCTGGGCCCCAAACTGCTAGACACTCTGGGCCCCAAACTGCTAGACACTCTGGTTTCATTTTGGTAGACAAACTTGTTATATAGATCTAGCTTGAAATTTGAAAATGTAGTAGATCTAGATCCAGATCTAGGTGAAAAATTCTGTAAAATAATTTGCTCAGCAGACTAAAGGTTTAACATTTACCTGTTACATAGGCAACTCTTAGACGTACATGTAGGTGAAGAGTAGACCCAGATCAAGCAGTTTCTTTAACAGCCATCTGATCACGGTCTACTCTGTTTTCTTATGGAATTCTACAAATTCTGCCAACATACATGTCTACCTTTCCTCTTGCTTAACTCCTTCCTTTAACTTTTCATGCATTAGGAAACAGACCCCGATAAATAATTTATTTCTGACAAGAATATTTCAAACAGGTAACGAGTTAATCTAAGGGAACTAACTCCTATAAATCGTGTATCATTGTCTTCCTTGAACAAATTACTTCCCGCCATCGCTGTTGCATCTTGGGAACACGTGAAAATTTCCAAGATGGCAGAAAAAGAAGAAGAACCGACTCCTGCTGAGGATATCGTTGTCACCAAGTACAAAATGGCTGGTGACATGGTTAACGGTAAATAATTATTGAACAGTTAAAACGTTTTTGATTGATCAAAATGATGATAGTAATGCTGTTTTGCACTGGAAGTTGTTTGTTATGAACCGGTGCGTTCCTCAACATGTGGTCGACAGATTTCACAATCATGATGAAAAACTGACAATATAACAGAACCGCAATATGGAACTGAACATGATGCGGTGATACATGTTAATACAATAGTTCTAAACAATTTAAATGTCCATGTTTTTGTTTTGTATTTTTAATTCACAATTGGCTGTTTATGGAGGGCATATGCTTGTTATCTCCCGTTTGTTTTCTTTGTGCATGAAGTCTTGACAGATTTGTTAAGACAGTGGTGAAGTTTCCTTAAACAGTAAAAGCTCTTCAAACAAAAGCAACTTGGTATTGTTTGAGAACAGATAATATTTTTTAATCCTCCACTTTATTATAGTGTAACGTGCACACGGAGTGACCCAACAACAACAAATCCTGTCGGTGCAAAGCTTAAGCTCACATCAAGAGATGTTTGTTGCGCTATATATATATACCTCCACTTCCCAAGATACAATGATCTGGTCGGCCTCATTTGCATAATTAGCAACGTTCTACGAACGTTACAATAGAACACATTGACTGGGTCGACATGGCAATAAAAATATTTACAAACACCAGTGTTCCGAACTTCTTCAAAGTTGGAGTTGGGCTTTTTGTTTAAAAAAGGTGGAAAAGGGCTGTGCCCTGGGCTGTCATTTATTGGCTATCACTTATCGATACACCAATTTACCCAGTATTGACAATATCTTGATGTGTAGATCTGTTCTAAATGGGAATTATCAATGTCGTTATAACTTTCTACATCTTGTTCAAATGTAGAAAAAAAAGCCCTTGGTACATAGTAACTAGGGGTGACTATTGGGTCCAGTTTTGACTTGTGCAATACTATTGCTATTGCTGGAAACTATTGTGATACTATTGCAATAGTTATTGCCAATATTTGAAAACCCCAAATTTGCACAGTGTAAGATATAACTTTGCTGTAATTACATACTAAAAGTATTTCAAACACTCGCTTTGCCAATTGTGAGTTTTACTCTTGTAGACAAGCTGATAATTAAGCTCAAGTCTAATTGACAGGTAATTCACATGTGTTGAGATTGACAGGTAATCCACATGTGTAGAGAAGCAATTTATTGCCTGTCAGGCCATAATCTTTTGTTAGAACGTCATAATCCTATTGATAACGTGAGTACATCCAATGGTGTGTTAAAACAAAAATGGCGGTCATATACAAAAAAAATCTAAGCTTTTCATTAACATACATAATAAAGGAAGCCTGTATTCATTTGTACAACTAAACAAACCATCAGAATGTATCGAGCAACTGAGCTCGTCTCCCGAACGGCTAACAGCCTTTCTACCATTTTACCCCACCACCCAAAATACCATTAGCTGGAACGTCTCATTAGAACGTTTTAACTGCTTTCGGTAGAAATTTGTTTACACCTTTTGCATTCGAATTTGATCAAAAATTGAATGAACAGCATTTAACAGGAAATTGACCGAAACCCTGTCTAGAATTCATGACAAAACATGCCTACGTCCACAAAAGTGCAGTTCGGAAGTTGAAAAATGAACGTGTACGATTAAGTGTGACAGGAGTAGATGTGTTCGGAAGAACATGTTCTACTGCCTTCACCATTTCCTTCCGAGAAAACAAGAGGAGAGGAGACGCGAAATAAAAATTATAACGTATTAATGTTCCTATTTGACAGAGTATATTAACCACGAAGAACTTTCTATCTTCAGTTTATGATCGTGTTTGATTGCAATTTTTTGCTTCTGTCACGTGATTTTGTTCTGAAAGTGACAAATCGAACGCGCCTATGGTTATCATTTTCTATATAGGCTCTTAATGTATCTGTGTGTGTATTAGTAAACAACCTGTCAGTTTGACACGAGGGTGTCAGAGGCGATGAGGTTAATTATCTTTCACAGATAATTCCCACTTTATAAGATGGAAAGTATCGTAACTATCGATAGTTGAGCTAACTATCGGCGATAATTATTGGATCGGGACTTTTACTATCGATTCATACTATCGAGACACTGGGGATCGCAATGCATCGATATTTCGATGCATCGGCCCACCCCTAATAGCAACAGATACTCCTACTATAGTCCAAAAATTTAGACGTATCTACATGCCCCTATTTTACAATTAACTTTCATTAATCAGATATTTTCATTTTATATGTATCATGCACATACCAGAAAATATAAGAATGTGAAATAGCTACGTCAGGTCTTAATTATAGGACTACTATTACTACAGAGTAGGTGCGAGAACTTCCACAGAGGAATGTTCATGTGAAGATTGACCTAAGAAGGGAATTTTTTATCTGTCAGTCTGACGTTTTTTTACCAGAGTTGAGGGATTTTGAAATTCTTGTCACTATATAATGTGTAACTTGAAAGAAGCTTCATTTAAGAAATGATATTGCCAGAGGGGCATACATATATACAGTTTTCTAGTTTCTTATCATATTTCGTTCAGCTGTTGGTGTTGACTCACTCCTAACCTTATATGTATTATGGGTAAGGTGTTTAACAATCTGTTTATTTCTCCATCCAGGTATCCTCAAGCAAGTGATTGGGAAATGTGTAGATGGAGCTTCAGTGCTCTCCATATGCGAGTTTGGCGACAGCAGACTGCTAGAGGAAACCACCAGGGTTTTCAAGAAAGATAAAGAGATGAAGAAAGGTAAATTTAACCTTGAATTTTTCATACGGTTTCCACTGTGCAGACCTAGCTTAGTAATAGAATGCTCACTCATTAACTTTGCAGTTTTACTATAAACCCTTTCCCTCAAATAAACACCTTTTTACACCTTTGCAAACAGAAGACCCAGATCAGACGGCTCCTATAGGATCCATCTGATCTGTATCTACTCTGTTTGCATAGGCATAGAAAGTCGTATTTATGGAGTAAAGGGTTACAGACACTATAATTGCAATGTGTTGTCATACATCAATTAAACTGTGTATGTGTTTCGAGCATTAAAAGTGCAACTGTTATGCACTGGTTATAAATATAAATCCTAGATTGATTTTAGCAGATTTAGGCACTCAGAAAATCAGCATAAGATTGAAATAATCAAACGTGCTGTCCCCCCCCCCCCCCCCCCCCCCCCCCCCCCCCCCCCCCCCCCCCCCCCCCCCACTTAACCCTATATCTGTTGAATATTCATGTTAAGAAATCATGACATCATTAATATTAATTGGATTAAATTTTTAATGGAATATGGACACAGGACAATTTAGACTCGGGCAGAAAATATAGAATCGTATACCATAAGCAGATGGAGCAGACCTGAGTTTCGTTCTCAAGGTTTTTGATTGGTCAGATTTGAGTTCTCAAGCTTTTGATTGGTCAGATTTGAGCCAAAGGCTCAAATCTGACCAATCAAAAACTTGAGAACGAACTCAGACTCAACTGAAAGTTTTATAAGCATGGACCCTGATCGGAGTCCTCTGTTCTGTTGTCTGTAAAGGCGTAAAAGGGTGTTTACCTGTATATGGACGAAAGTGTTTAAAAGCTGTTTGGTCACTGTACTGAAAGCTTTACTGAAGTCATTTTAATGTTTTTCAGGTATTGCATTTCCAACATGTGTATCTGTAAATAATTGTATTTGCCACTTCTCACCACTGAAGAGTGATCCAGATGTAACATTGAAGACAGGAGATATGGTCAAGATGTAAGTAAACTGGGGGAAAAACCCAGTGAAATTACATGCATATATTTAACCTATTCCTCCATAGGCTATTTTTAGACCCAACCTCTTTGAATGAATCTACCCTGACCCAAAAGGAGCAGTTAAAACTAGAGAAAAGTAAAATGTTAGAATTTTGTAGTTTGGAACCATTGTGATAAATAGAGCATTTGCTCCTATACCATTGTATAAAGAAAGGCATTAATCGAAGTATGAAGTACAAAAAAATGCAGACTGCAATTACTTTCCAAATGTGATATGTACGGTTTAAAATCAGATCTATCTGTGTCCTGAGGAAATAGAATTAGATGGAAGTGACAGACTAAATTACTGAGTACTGACACATTTAAAATTTCTGTTGTGATAATTTGTTGCTTGAATACTTTGCCAAGTAGTTAGAATGCAGATATGTGAGATTGTGTTTGACATAGACAGTATATTTCAAAGAGAAGTGAAAGAACATGTACTTTTAGAATTGAAGTAGACAAGTTTGTACACAAGTTAAAAATTGGCCTTTGCAAACAGAGAAGATCCAGATCACATTACTACTATACGATCTGTCTGATCAGGGTCTGCTCTGTTTGCAAAATGTCATAGATCTGATATTTTATAGATTGCAATTGCAGTGAATTTCCATACGTTGTATATAATTGTTATTGCAAAAACTAATTTTTATGGGCAGAGTTTTGCATGAATATTTATCCAGTAAAGATTTACTATTGAAAGGGTTAACTTACTATTGAAAGGGTTAACCCTTTACTCCATGAATATTCATGTAAGAAGCAATGACATAATGCATATTAATTAGCTGTATTTTTAGAATAACACATGTACACGCAAAAAATTAACCTAGACGGAAAGTGTAGAATTGGATCTATATTATGTCGTAAGCAAACAGCAGACCCAGATCAAACGGCTCCTATAGGAGCCGTCTGATCTGAGTCTGTCCGTTTGCAAAGATGTAGAAATGCGTATTTACAGAGTAAAGGGTTAATAATTTAAAAGGATAATTTAGACGGACACATATCACTCTACAGCTTATTTACATTATGTTTTCAGAGACCTGGGCGCTCACATTGATGGTTTTATAGCTGTGGTAGCCCACACCCATGTTATTGGAGCTTCAAAAGTAAGTACTTTACAGCTCTAAATAAAGATGCATACTGATTTATCATGACCTTTAGCCCTTTCCATCATATTCACGCATTTGCAAACAGGGTAGATCCAGATCAGACGGCTCCTACAGGAGCCGTCTGATCAGAGTCTGCTAGATGTTTGCTAATGGAATTTGAAAGATTGTTTTCTTTACTTTCTAAAATTGCTACAATGTTCCGCCTTCCATATTTCATTACAACTATTTTGTCCATGAACATTCAGTAGGTATTGAAATTTGTAAAAAACATAGAACAGGGAAAGGGTTAACAGAGTAACAGATAAAGGTGCATACTCAGATACTAAAATCATTATTTCTCCACCAAGCCCCATGTTGTTACCACTCTTTAGAATCGTTTCTTCGAGACGATTCTAAAGAGTGGTAATAAGATAGGGTTTGGTGGAGAAATAAAGGAGTTGTTCATGAAAATGTTTTAATTTTACGCATCTTCATTTGGACCTCTGCTTTTATTTCTTAGCAGAACTATTTGCTGCTACTCATTAAAATTACACGGAAGAATGGATTCTAATGAGTTGCAACAGAATTGGGTTCGGCAGAGAACTAAAAACGTATTTATGCCTGTACAAAGTAAGTTAGGATAAAGTGATGGCTTACAGGTGTCCCCATGCAGATGGGACAGTATTTGTCGTTTATTTTTGTCTGTAGCAAAATTTTACCCTTTGATTATTCAGTAATCTACATTCCTGTCGGTTTTTTATGTGGCTGCTTGATTGATTTGACTGGGAGCGTAAATGGTTAAAGAACATCCATACGTACCCATACAAATGGCTATCAGGCAACCCCCCAAATAAAGACCACCTTTGAACAAAGACTGGTTTCCA
Source organism: Azorinus chamasolen (assembly GCA_963576725.1). Lineage (NCBI taxonomy): Eukaryota > Metazoa > Mollusca > Bivalvia > Cardiida > Solecurtidae > Azorinus > Azorinus chamasolen. The sequence continues at coordinate 76,487,543 of OY755248.1, forward strand.
ATTTCCCACAGGTGGTCTTTGTTCGCAGGTTAGACAGTACTTTGAATAAAACTTGACGATTTAATGTCCCTGTAATCATGGGGTACATGAATTTACAAACTTTGGAAGTGCAGACTCTGAGTATATGATTATTTTCTAGGACAGCAAAGTCACTGGACGGCAAGCTGACGTGGTGATGGCAGCATATAATGCAGCTGAAATAGCCCTCAGGCTGGTCAAACCAGGATCAGAGGTAAAGAAGTCTGTAGCTCTTCTATCCCAAGTTTGATATTACATTAAAAACTCTCTATAATGGCCACTAAATTACAGCAATTGTTTTGTGTTAAAGGCAGGTGGCTGCTTAAAGCAAGGTGAAAGTAAAACAGAACGCTCCTTCCAACTGAAATAAATAGATTAAATTGTCAGATCCAGGTGGGACAAGAAATGTCCTAGTCCCATCTGGATCTAAATGTCACAAATGAAGTAATTAATCCTTTCCCTCATAGAAACGTGTTTTCACGCATTTGCAAACAGAGTAGACCCTGATCAGATGGCTCCTATAGGAGCCATCTGATCAGCGTCTGCTCTGTTTGCCAACAGAATTTGAAAGATCTGTTTCTTTAGTTTCTAAAATGGCTACAATGTTCTACCTTACATGTCATTATAACTATTTTGTTTATGAATATTCAGTAGGTATTGCAAATTGGAATAAATATAGAACAGGGATAGGGGTTAATGGACGCATTTTTGTTTTCTGTTTGCTCTTTTATTTCTGTAAAATAATAATACATATAATTGATTTGTCTTCCTTTTCAGAATTACACAGTCACAGATGGCATTCAGAAAGCTGCAGAGTCATTCAACTGTAAACCAATAGAAGGTACCCTGCAAAACTGGTCTTAACCCTTTCCTCCATAAATACGCCTTTCATGCAAAACTGGTCTTAACCCATTTAAGAATCATTTTTCTATATAAGTGCACTTAACCCAAATATAGTGTTTTGGCCGGTAATCGTATCAGGTCCTGATCTGAGTGCCCCTGAACGAGCCATTCATCTGGGCCTACAGTGTTGTCTATTTCCCTATTTACCCTTGAGTGCCCCTGAACGAGCCATTCATCTGGGCCTACAGTGTTGTCTATTTCCCTATTTACCCTTGAGTGCCCCTGGACGAGCCATTCATCTGGGCCTACAGTGTTGTCTATTTCCCTATTTACCCTTGAGTGCCCCTGAACGAGCCATTCATCTGGGCCTACAGTGTTGTCTATTTCCCTATTTACCCTTGAGTGCCCCTGAACGAGCCATTCATCTGGGCCTACAGTGTTGTCTATTTCCCTATTTACCCTTGAGTGCCCCTGAACGAGCCATTCATCTGGGCCTACAGTGTTGTCTATTTCCCTATTTACCCTAGAGTGCCCCTGGACGAGCCATTCATCTGGGCCTACAGTGTTGTCTATTTCCCTATTTACCCTTGAGTGCCCCTGGACGAGCCATTCATCTGGGCCTACAGTGTTGTCTATTTCCCTATTTACCCTTGAGTGCCCCTGGACGAGCCATTCATCTGGGCCTACAGTGTTGTCTATTTCCTTATTTACCCTTGAGTGCCCCTGAACGAGCCATTCATCTGGGCCTACAGTGTTGTCTATTTCCTTATTTACCCTTGAGTGCCCCTGAACGAGCCATTCATCTGGGCCTACAGTGTTGTCTATTTCCCTATTTACCCTTGAGTGCCCCTGAACGAGCCATTCATCTGGGCCTACAGTGTTGTCTATTTCCTTATTTACCCTTGAGTGCCCCTGAACGAGCCATTCATCTGGGCCTACAGTGTTGTCTATTTCCTTTTTTACCCTTGAGTGCCCCTGAACGAGCCATTCATCTGGGCCTACAGTGTTGTCTATTTCCTTATTTACCCTTGAGTGCCCCTGAACGAGCCATTCATCTGGGCCTACAGTGTTGTCTATTTCCTTATTTACCCTTGAGTGCCCCTGAACGAGCCATTCATCTGGGCCTACAGTGTTGTCTATTTCCTTATTTACCCTTGAGTGCCCCTGAACGAGCCATTCATCTGGGCCTACAGTGTTGTCTATTTCCCTATTTACCCTTGAGTGCCCCTGAACGAGCCATTCATCTGGGCCTACAGTGTTGTCTATTTCCCTATTTACCCTTGAGTGCCCCTGAACGAGCCATTCATCTGGGCCTACAGTGTTGTCTATTTCCCTATTTACCCTAGAGTGCCCCTGGACGAGCCATTCATCTGGGCCTACAGTGTTGTCTATTTCCCTATTTACCCTTGAGTGCCCCTGAACGAGCCATTCATCTGGGCCTACAGTGTTGTCTATTTCCTTATTAGTCCCCCACCGGTTACCGGTTGGGGGACTATAGGTTTGCTCGATTCCGTCTGTCTGTCCGTCTGTCCGTCCGTCTGTCCGTCCGTCTGTCCGTCTGTCCGTCTGTCACGCTTCGTGTCCGGGCCATATCTCCTACAAAGTTATGCCAAATTCATTATAACTTCACACATTGAAGAATCATGATGAGGGCTAGTGTCATTCACAAGGGTCATAACTCTAGCATCAATATTTTTGGAGTTATTCCCCTTTAACATATTTTTTTGTCCGGACAATAACTCTTTATCTACAGGTTCAATTAATTTGAAACTTCACATATGGAACAATCATGATGAGGGGTAGTGTCATACACAAGGGCCATAACTCTAGCATCAATATTTTTGGAGTTATTCCCCTTTTTCATATTTTCCTGTCAGTCCGTCTGTCACACTTCGTGTCCGGGCAATATCTCCTACAAAGTTAGGCCAAATTCATTATAACTTCACACATTGAAGAAGCATGATCAGGAGTAGTGTCATGCACAAGGGCCATAATTCTAGCATCAATATTTTTGGAGTTATTCCCCTTTTTCATTCTTTTTTGTCCGGACAATAACTCTTTCTCTACTGGTTCAATTGATTTGAAACTTCACATATGGAACACACATGATGAGGGGAAGTGTCATGCACAAGGGCCATAACTCTAGCATCTATATTGTTGGAGTTATTCCCCTTTTCATATTTTCTTGTCCAGTTAATAACTCTTTATGTACTGGTTCAATTTATTTGAAACTTCTCATATGGAACAAGCATGATGAGATGTAGTGTCATGCACAAGGGCAATAACTCTAGCATCAATATTTTTGGAGTTACTCCCCTTTTTCATATTTTCTTGTCGGGACAATAACTTTTTATTTACTGATTCAATGTATGAAAGAAGGTACTAATACCATTCAGGTGGTCATGTATATACCATGGTCAACCACACCATGTGTTGGTGGGGTGGGGAGAGTGGAGGTTTTTTTCAGTCAGGTGGGGGACTCATGTCTTGCATAGCAATACAACATGCCCTTGTTTACCCTTGAGTGCCCCTGAACGAGCCATTCATCTGGGCCTACAGTGTTGTCTATTTCCTTATTTACCCTTGAGTGCCCCTGAACGAGCCATTCATCTGGGCCTACAGTGTTGTCTATTTCCCTATTTACCCTTTACTCCATAACCCATTCCCTCATTTTGACGCCTCTGCAAAATCACTGTTTGAAACCATTGTGATAAATACAGCATTTGCTCCTATAGGAATAGGAGCAAATGCTCTATTTATCACAATAGTTTCAAAACAACACATCCTAAAAGTGTCCTTTTCTCTAGTAAATTTTCCTTTTCGGTAGATTGTTTCAAGAGGCTCGGTCTAAAAATAGCCTATGATGTAATGGGTTAAATCCATCCTTTGAAACCTTTTTCAAACAGAGTTAGGGAAAGGGTTAAGGGACACTGGTCTTGGTATTGTGACATCATAGATGAGAATTTTTAGCAGCAAGTGTGGTATCTGATCCATATTATATATATAAGCAAATGTCAAACCCTGATCAGACAGCTCCTGTAGATGGGGTCTGATCTTGGTCTACTCTGTTTGCAAAAGCATGAAAAAGTGTCAAGTGAAGCGTTCAGCAGCCAGTATTTAGAGATTGTTTGGTTTAAATTTAACTTGAGTACTTGAGGTCGTCAACTCTTTACACAATAATGATGAATATGTACAAAATTGTGACAGTCACAGATTGTATCCAAATGATACACCTAGTAAATTGGCGTCTGATCAAGATCCAGCGTTTTCAATATGCTGACATTGTTAAAAGAAGTGGAAGAAAAATTGATTATGAGAATTGAAGCAGACAAAAGTTATACATAAACACAGCTATAGATAAAGGTACGTATTCAAATATTAAAACGGACATGTTTCACCCTGTTTTTCTGTTTACAGGAATGCTGTCACATCAACTCACGAAACATGTTATAGATGGTGAAAAGGCTATTATACAAAATCCCACAGAAAATCACAGGTCTGTGTGTACATTCCAGCTATGTTTTTACACATCCTATTCAAAGAAAAGAGTGCACTAAATGTTGCCTCTGTTAAAATTATATTTGAAGTAATAATGACTTTTTATGCATCATCATGATTGTGTAAAACATTAATATTTAGTGAGTTTCGACGCCGTACACAGAGGCCCAGATAAAACATTTTCACTCCTTATTTTCTCCAAACCCTATGTTGTGACCAATCTCTTTAGAATCGTCTGTTGAAGAGTGGTTACGACATAGTGTTTGGTAGGACTAGTGTTTGGTGGAGAAATGATGATTTTAGTGCCAGTACAGCTATAAGTTTCAAATTTCATAGTTATTCGCAATAACCATAATCTAGTGAAAGGACAAATACTTTACCTTGGCTTTAAACCTTCGCTTGCTGAATTTTAAAATACATTTCTCCTTCTTTACCCATGCCCTGTTGTATAATTACATATATCTTCACTGTGTACAAGTATTTCGCTGTGCAATCACTGCTGTGGAGTGCACTGGTTGCACAATCAACTTGTAAATAGTGCAGACCCTGATGAGACAGCTCCTGCAGGAGCTGTCTCATCTGGGTCTTCACTATTTACAGGTAGGTATATTGACGTGAATATCAAGCGAAGGGTTAAACACAAGTCCGTGTCAAACAGCTCTACATAAACCTATTGAATGACAGGTCTTTTTAACAAATGATCACAGAGCTGTATGTTCCAATAGTAAAATTGTCATTTCTCCACCAAACCCTATGTTGTGACTACTCTTGATTCTAAGGAGAGGTCAGAACATAGGGTAAGGTCGAGAAAGAAAAAAAGCTATTTTTTTGCCCCCCAGATCAGATTTGGGGGGCATATTGTTTTTGCATTGTCTGTTTGAGGACAACTTTAACATTGGTCATAACTTTTGAGCCGACTTGATATTTGGCATGCATGTGTATCTCATGAAACTGCACAGTTTGAGGGGTGGCATGTCAAGGTCATCCTTCAGGGTCATGAGCCATATCAGGGTGGGGGGCATAGTGTTTCACAAACACATCTTGTTAAAAATGCTTCTTAGAGGGACTATAGTTTTGCCCTCCGTCCTTCCTGTTTTGTTCGTACAGTATCTTTTCAACCACTTGAGTTATGGTTTGCAAATTTCTTGTTTGGATGCATCATGGGAAGGTGAAGTGTCTGGATGATATATCCTCAAACCATTCAGTTAGGATTTTAAAATTTCTAGTGTGGATGCATTTTGGGAAGGCAGAGTGCCACACTTTGTCTGCAGTATAGAAATGCCAATAGCTGTCTCCGTGGGGGGATTATAAATTGCTTGACGATACATGCTTGTTTACCTAAATTGTCTATTCCTCTGTTTGTATATGTTATAAAAGATGATAATTTTCACAGAAGTAGAGTGAATGAAAGATTGCAAGTTGATTTTGAAATGTTTGTATTACAGAAAGGACCATGAAAAGTGTGAGTTTGATGTACATGAAGTATATGCAGTTGATATTTTGGTCAGCACAGGAGAAGGCAAGGTAAAACAATATACTGATTCATTGAATGCCTAAATGAATTCTGTTTGTTCAGAGAAACCGATTTACATTTCAGTAGTATTAACTTCAGAATCTTACCTAGTTTTCTTTTTATGCCCCCCAACAGAGGGCATATAGTAATCGCATTCATTAATCCATTCCAAATTTCGTGTCCCTTCTATAACTTTATCTGTGAATGGATTTCAAAATAATCTGGCACAAATGTTCATTACACAAAAACGATGTGTCGCATTCAACTCTCTGGTCCATGGATCAAAGGTCGGGGGCATAAGTGTTTCACAAACACACTCTTGTTTCTTTCAAACCTTTGTTTGAAAATGAAGCCCATCATCTTGGCATGGTATGTGCTGTCTCACATGACATGTATGCTTTTGATGGGAGAACAAGAGAGTATCTGTCTTCTGTGGCACAGTTGATGTACTTTTGCCACAACCATAGAGATACTGACAATACTTTACATTACTTACTGAATTTATTGTCATTCACAACAGTAACATGTTATCAATTGTAAATTATCTTAACCCTTTCCTCCATAAATACGCCTTTCTATGCCTCTGCAATAACCACTTCTTAAAACCATTGTGATAAATAGAGCATTTGCTCCTATAGGAGCAAATGCTCTATTTACCACAATGGTTTCAATACTACACATTTCTAAACTTTTCCTTTTCTCTAGTAAATGCTCCTTTTCGATAGATTTGTTCAAAGAGGTTGGGTCTAAAAATAGCCTATGAGGGAATGGGTTAAATAATAACACTTTCGTCCAGAGGTAATTCTTGGAATTGGTATTTTCTATTGTTGGGACATCACAAATACAGTCTGTTAGTCTTGTGTAGTAGCTGTATGTTATGAATACTGTTTGTAGAATGAGGTAGATTTGTATTTCCAATACCTTTTTTTATGCCCCCGCCTTTAGGCGACGGGGGCATTAAGTTTTACCCTTGTCTGTCCCGTACGTCCATCCTCAAAATCTTTTGTCAAAGATTTCTTGGCTTGTGTAAGCTAGAATGATTTGATATTTGGTCTGAAGCATAATCATAGTGAGTTGTACCGTGTGTCCCCTTTTCAGGTCTGTTGTTCATCTACTTCCTGTTTGCCAACGGGGGCATCAGTGTCCCATGGACACATTTTCTTTTATTCTTTCAAACCTTTGTTTGAAAACAAAGCCCATCATCTTGGCATGGTATGTGCCATCTCACATGACATGTATGCTTTTGATGGGAGAACAAGAGAGTATCTGTCTTCTGTGGCACAGTTGATGTACTTTTGCCACAACCATAGAGATACTGACAATACTTACTTACTTACTGAATTTATTGTCATTCACAACAGTAACATGTTATCAATTGTAAATTATCTTAACCCTTTCCTCCATAAATATGCCTTTCTACGCCTCTGTAATAACAACTTCTTGAAACCATTGTGATAAATAAAGCATTTGCTCCTATAGGAGCAAATGCTTTATCACAATGGTTTCAGTTACAAAATTCTAAAATTTTACTTTTCTCTAGTAAATGCTCCTTTTGGGTAGATTCATTCAAAGAGGTTGGGTCTAAAAATAGCCTATGGAGGAAAGGGTTAAAATTGTTGAATACCGTATGAAGTAAACCAGATTGTACACTCTCCACAGTGGTGTCTATATAACCCTTTTCCTGTTTAACATTTATCCAAGATTTTATCACCTCATTAATATTCATGGACACATTCAATATAATAAAAATGGAAGATGGGAATGGGATTTCTTTTCACTATGGTTGAAACTTTAAAATCAGATCTATAAATTTCCATATTTAAAGCAAAAGTAGACCCTGATCAGAAAGCTCCTGAATCAGACAGCTCTTTCATATCTTCTTGTCACCTGCTTTAGCAGTATGACCCTTAGGATCACATCTCTGTCATCTTTCCGTCCATTAAGGCATTACCTGTCAAGCATTTTAGCCGTGTATCTGCCATCGGATAGCCTGTGTTCCTTGGAGCACTCGTGTAATTAAGTTTTCATCTCTGTAAGCTTACTTTCAGCACTTTCATGGAAAATGGAGCCCATCATCTTGGCATGGTATGTGCTATCTCACATGACATGTATGCTTTTGATGGGAGAACAAGAGAGTATCTGTCTTCTGTGACACAGTTGATGTACTTTTGTCACAACCATAGAGATACTGACAGTGCTGTACATCACTGACTGACTTTATTTTCATTCACAACAGTAACATTGTCAATTGTAAATTATCTTATTGTAAATTATTTGAATATTAATTCAACGAAGATCCAGTGATCTAGAAACCACAGTACCTAGAAATCTGGGTGTATATATTGGTTCATTGATTACATTCATTAAGACACAATCCAGACATTTTGAGATCATTAATTGGAATCTTGTGTGCCTATATATTCATGAGACGCCAACAATCTTGGTCTTTGCAAGTCTTGGAATCTTAGCTTGTTTTCATTCATAGGCCATAATGATAAGAAAACACATTGGGTCTTTTGTCACCTGCCTTAGCCAGATACAGAGCTATAGATAATGGTGCATACTCCAATGCTAAAATGGTCATGTCTCCACCAAACCCTATGTTGTGACCACTCTTTAGATTTGTCTCTTTGAGACGATTCTAAAGAGCGGTAAGAACATAGGCTTTGGTGGAGAAATAAAGAAGTTATTCTTGAAATTGTTTTAATTTATGCATCTTACCTAAACCTCTGAAGATGACATGTAAGGATCAATTCTCCATCATCTTTCCCTCTGTCTGTCTGTGTTTTGCCTGTCAAGCTTTTTGTCACATCTTCCAGACAGTGATGAGTTCGGTCGAACATCTCTGTAGACTTTTTAAAGAATTTGATTTGAAATGAAGCCCATCATCTTGGCATGGTATGTGCTGTCTCACATGACATGTATGCTTTTGATGGGAGAACAAGAGAGTATCTGTCTTCTGTGGCACAGTTGATGTACTTTTGCCACAACCATAGAGATACTGACAATACTTTACATCAAAGTTGATTTATTTTCACGCACAACAGTAACATGAATTTATAAATTATCTGATTGTAAATTTCCAGAGTATTAATTCACCAACGTAGCATGTTGTTAACTGTACATTATCAGAGTACATGTATTAATGAATATGAAGAAAACTGAATTGTACCTTTACACTGGTGTCTGTTTAATACCAGTTCAAGTGATCTAAAAACCACAATATCTTGAAATGTGCTTGTATATGTCGGTTCATTCTTTATACCCCCGCAAACGAAGTTTGAGAGGGGGTATATAGGAGTAAGTGTGTTGGTGGGTTGGTCTGTCTGTGTCTCTCTGTCCGTGGCACAACCTGGTTACGTCCACTTATTTATATAACCCTTTGAGATAAAGCTTGAAATGGAGCCCATCATCTTGGCATGGTATGTGCTGTCTCACATGACATGTATGCTTTTGATGGGAGAACAAGAGAGTATCTGTCTTCTGTGGCACAGTTGATGTACTTTTGTCACAACCATAAAGATACTGACAGTGCTTTATATCAGTATTCAATTTATTTTCACTCTCATCAGCAACATGTTGTGAATTGTGAATTTTCTGATTGTAAATTGAGTATTCATTATTCATGAACGCATATTTTCAATAATGTCATAATATAGTAACATATTATCGACCTTGGTTGAAAAGTTGGCGAAACTAAAACGCCATCCACATAAATACTAATACATCGCCGAATAACATATCAAACATGTGAAAGTTGTGTCTTCTTCTTCGATTGGTTTTCTTGCAATACACTTCTTTTCGGCATATAAACAAATGAGTTTTGTATATTTTAAGGCACTTTTGAAACGTGTCGAATGTAGGGACTTCCCCTTTAACTGTAAATTATCAGAGTATTAATGAATATGAAAAATAATGATGTCCAGTGTCTGTTTAATACCAGCTCAAGACTTTAGTGATCTAAAAACCACAATATCTAGAAATGTTTTTGTATATATATGTTGGTCCATTCATTCATACGTAAACAATCCAGACATTTTGTTTGGAAATGGAGCCCATCATCTTGGCATGGTATGTGCCGTCTCACATGACATGTATGCTTTTGATGGGAGAACAAGAGAGTATCTGTCTTCTGTGGCACAGTTTATGTACTTTTGCCACAACCATAGAGATACTGACAGTGCTTTATATCAGTATTCGATTTATTTTCACCGTGATCAGCAACATGTTGTGATGTTCATGTGAATTTTCGGATCGTAAATTGAATATTAATTTACCAAGATGGTATGTTGCTAACTGTAAATTATCAGAGTATTAACTCTTTGCACGCTAGCGGCGTAACTGTGATTACCTGTGCAAACAGTTTGGATCCAGATGAGACGCCGCATAATATGCGGCGTCTCTTCAGGATCCAAACTGTTTGTCATCTTGATAATATTTTTGCAAAAAAATGAGAAAGTTTATTTTAAGAATTGAAGCAGACGACACTTGTTGCAGACGAATGATTACTTGGCGTGCAAAGAGTTAATGAATATGAAAAATAATGATGTCTGGTGTCTGTTTAATACCAGCTCAAGTGATCTAAAAACCACAATATCTAGAAATGGTCTTGTATACATTGGTCCATTCATTCATACATTTATAAATAATCCTGACATTTTGTTTGGAAATGAAACCCATCATCTTGGCATGGTATGTGCTGTCTCACATGACATGTATGCTTTTGATGGGAGAACAAGAGAGTATCTGTCTTCTGTGGCACAGTTGATGTACTTTTGCCACAACCATAGAGATACTGACAAATACTGTTTACTAGATTGTGCTGCCAGCTTTGAATGATAAACATAATTCTTTATCCATTTTAACCATTTCCTTTGTGAAAATGCCTTTTCATGCCTTTACAAACACAGTAAACCCAGATCAGACGACTCCTATCAGGGTCTTCTCTGTTTGCTAATAGAATTTGATAGATCTCGCTTTTTAGTTTCTAAAATAGCTACAATGTCACATCTTCCATATTTCATTGTCACATCTTCCATATTTCATTATAACTATTTTGTCCATGAATATCCAGTAGGTATTGAAATTTGAAATAAAGTATAAACATAAAACAGGGAAAGAGTTAAAACATTACTGATGGACACCATCGTAATAGTGTGCAATGAATTCTTCCTTTCTTTGACAGGGCCGAGAGATGGATACCAGAACCACAGTGTTCAAAAAGAAAGACATGGTATATCAACTCAAAATGAAGGCATCTAGGCGTAAGTTGACTTGTCTTGGGCATTATTATAATTCTGAGGGGTTGCATACATGCACAAAATTTCTTAAGATTGTTGCATGGTAGACGGGGTAAAGGATATTATTGACCAGGTTTGCAACAAGTGGAAACCAGGTTATTACATTTAGGGCAAATGTTATTTGGCGGGCTGTGTTTTTGCCATATGCCTCATGTAACGTGAAATTCCAGTCCAGGGGTACCCCTCCTATAAACAGACACCACATTATTATACCCCCCCTTTTGAAAAAATGGGGGTATATTGCTTTGCACATGTCGGTCGGTCGGTAAGATCGATGGTTTCCGAACGATAGCTAATAAACGACTTGGCCTAGAATCTTCAAACTTGCTGTGGTGGTTGATCATGACAAGTAGATGACCCCTAAGGTTTTTGAGGTCACTAGGTCAAAGGTCAAGGTCACCATGACCTAGAATGGTGAAATAGTTTCCGATCAATAACTGCTCAAGGGTTTGGCTTGGGATCTTCAAACTTGCTGTGGTGGTTGGTCATGACCACTAGATGACCCCTATTGATTTTGAGGTCACTAGGTCAAAGGTCAAGGTCTTCATGACCTTAAATGGTTAAATGGGTTCCGATCAATAACTGCTCAAGGGTTTAGCTTAGAATCTTCAAACTTGCTGTGGTAGTTGGTCATGACCACTGGATGACCCCTATTGATTTTGAGGTCACTAGGTCAAAGGTCAAGGTCACCATGACCTTAACTGGTAAAATGGTTTCTGATCAATAACTGCTCAATGGTTTGGCTTAGGATCTTCAAATTTGCTTAGGTGGTTGGTGATGGCATCTAGATGAGTCCTATTGTTTTTTTTAGGTCAATAGGTCAAAGGTCAAGGTCACCATGACCTGGAAGGGTGAAATGGTTTGCGATCAATAACTGCTCAAGGGTTTGGCCTAGGATCTTCAAATTTGCTTTGGTGGTTGGTAATGACCACTAGATGACCCCTGTTGTTGTTTAGGTCACTATGTCAAAGGTCAAGGTCACCATGCTCTTAACTGGTCAAATGGTTTCCGATCAATAACTGCTCAAGGGTTTGGCTTAGAATCTTCAAACTTGCTGCGGTAGTTGGTCATAACAACTAGATGACCCTTAATGTATTTGACTTCACTAGGTCAAAGGTCAAGGTCACCATGACCTTAACTTGTAAAATGGTTTCTGATCAATAACTGCTCAAGGGTTTGGCTTAGGATCTTCAAAGTTGCTTAGGTGGCTGGTCATGACAACTAGATGAGCCATATTGTTTTTTAGGTCACTAGGTCAAAGGTCAAGGTCACCATGACCTTAACTGGTGAAATGGTTTGCGATCAATAACTGCTCAAGGGTTTGGCTTAAGATCTTCAAACTTGCTGTGGTGGTTGGTCATGACCAGTAGATTACCCCTATTATTTTTGAGGTCAAAGGTCAAGGTCACCATGACCTTAACTGATGAAATGGTTTCCAATTAATAACTGCTCAATGGTTTGGTTCGGGATCTTCAAACTTGCTGTGGTAGTTGGTCGTGACCACTAGATGACCCCTATAGTTGTTGAGGTCACTAGTTCAAAGGTCAAGGTCACCATGACCTTAATATGTGAAATGTTTTCAGATCAATAAATGATCAGTGGTTTGGCTTAGGATCTTCAAAGTTGCTGTGGTGATTAGTCATGACTGCTAGATGACCTCTATAGTTGAGGTCACTAGATCAAAGGTCAGGGGGTCGGGGTATACATGTTTTACAAACATCTCTTGTTTGAATATAGCAGTTCATTTTCCTCACAGAAGGTAGCCAACCAAATGCAGTAATGAAGATTACATTTTCAAAGATTGTCACGTTTGATTGAAAATTAATGTCAAGATGCAGTCAGAACACTATTTAACCCATTACTCCATAAATAGGCCTTTGCAAACAGAGGAGACCAAGATCAGACGGCTCCTAGAGGAGATGTCTGATCAGGGTCTGCTCTGTTTGTTTATGATATAGATACGGTTCTACACTTTCTGCCATGGTCAAACCTTCCTGTGTCCATGTACTGGTATAACAGTTAATCTTATTAATATTCATGACATCATTATTACATAAAATAAATATTCATGGAGAAATGGGTTAATGGAAGCAGCCAAATGGTGGTAGCTCTAGAGTACTCAGAGCTCACACTCTACAATTTCTTGGGTAATTAACTTGGATAAACTGGCAAAACGACATCACCAAATGTCGTCGGTTTTCCCCGGCTTTGGTGACAATTGTGGTGGGTTCAGTAGACGACTAATAAGAGTTTTTGACGTTTATTTCCTCATAGCATACTAATGAATATGCATATCTGAAAGTAAGATAATAAGACATTATGAGTAAACTAAACTCACTAAAACATGAGACCTGAAAAGGGTTTACACACAAACTGTAAACTAGATAACTAGAGTTACAAAAATGGTCTCTGCTATACAAAAATTAACATACAAATAGTAATGATATGATCATCAGAGGATAATGATAATGATGATGATAATGAGAATGGAATATGGAAATATATTTACCTGAATATATAAGAAATATATATTCTAATATAATGCCAGAAAATGGCGACTGTCTTCTTTGAAAGCTATCGTACGAGTGAAGGTGCACGTGCAAATGCGGGAAATGTTAGTCATGCAGTTAGTTAGATTTACTTCCCCTGAAATATATGAGTATGCATTAACTTTTCCTTAAAAGATTACCTATTTGGATTAAGAGATAAATCAAACAACATATCATCAAATTTATTTATTATTTCATACACAATCACCCTACGACACAAAGAAGTGACCATCCTTATGTTGGTTGTCAAGAGGCATATACATGCCTCACTTAACCAATTCCCTCATATTGACGCCTCTGTAAAAGTTACTTTTTTAAACCATTGTAATAAATAGAGCATTTGCTCCATAGGAGCAAATGCTCTATTTATCACAATGGTTTCTTAACTATCTAATTCTGAAATTTTCCGTTTTTGTACTAAATGCTCCTTTTCGGTAGATTTATTCAAAGAGGTTGGGTCTAAAAATCGCCTATGAGGGAATGGGTTAAGTGAAGAACTGCAATGAGATGCCTTTTGAAGAATTACAAAATTTAGTGGCAAAATATGTTTGATCTTTAAATGTTTTCATAATTGAATTCTTTTTAACCACTGAATTCATTGGTGTTTTATAGCAACATTTTCATTCATTTAATTTTTTTTGCAGAATTCCTCAGTGAAACAGAGAAGAAATTTGGTTTGATGCCTTTTACTCTCAGGTAAGTGAAATTTTTATTATTCCATCACTTTTAGCTCATCTGTTTTGAAGAAATCACGAGCTATTATCGTAACTCCGGCGTCCATGTCGTCGTCCGAAATCTTAACATTGATCATAACTTCTTCAATTTTTCATTTACAACCTTCATTTTTGGTTTGCATGTTCATCTTGACAATGACGTTGGTACCCGCTTGCCATGCTCTTGTATTTTCATTCCCATTGAAAATTATTTCATAAATATAATTTTCAGGATTTCAAGCAAAGCTAAAAAATTGTAGATCTATGCTTCTCCATAGTTTTTCAATTCTTGAAAGAACAAAATCTGGCCCTCAATCACACAGAGTTAACCCTTTTCCTTCGTAAAAATTCTATTTTCATGCCAATGCAAATGGCGACCCTGATCAGATGCCTCTTTTCGGAGCTGTCTTCTGAGGGTCTGCTCTCGTTTGCTTATGAAGTTATAATAGATTCAACTACTACATCTCCTCTACATATGCAATTAGGAAAATGCAGCTAATAAATATTCATGATGTCATTATACCTTAACGCTTTCCCTGTTCTATGTTTATTACAAATTTCAATACCTACTGAATATTCATGGTCAAGATAGTTATAATGAACTATGGAAGATGTAACATTTTAGTAACTAAAGAAGTAGATTTATCAAATTCCAATAGCAAACAGAGCAGACCCTTGTAGCCGGGTAGAGATTATGGTGAAATAAGTTGATAGGCTTTACTGTGTGGCTTGGTAGCTCAGTCAGTAGAGTGTTGGCATGGTAAGCCAGAGGCCCTGGGTTCGAGTCCCAGTCGAATTACAACTTTTCCACCATGTTACATTTGGCGCCCAACGTGGGACTGTGACTGTATGAGCTCCGAGTTCGATTCCCAGTCGTTCTCATACCCATAGAAATTTCAACTTGCTGGGGGAGTATGTCACAGTGTGTAGGTTAATCATCACTTGTACGGCCTTGCTGTACAAGTGCGCTTTTATGGCGACGTGGAAGAGTGCATGACTGCGTACCTGGCAACCGGGGTTCAATCCCCGGTCTGAGCGGGTATGTTTCTTTAAAAGAACACCCGGTTACACCCTGATCAGACTACTATGGCTCAGCTCTCGATCTACTCTGTTTGCAAATTGCCTCAAAATGTGTTTATTATGAGGGAAAAGGCTAAACGAATATTCAACACGGAAGGAGTTAATTGTCAGGAGTGTGCTATAAACTTTGAATATCACAACTGTCTAGAGGCAGTATTTTGTGTTGTTTAACCCATTCCATCCAAGGATATTTTTAGACCTAACCTCTTTGAATGAATCTACCGAAAAGGAGCATTTACTAGAGAAAAGGACATTTTAGAATTGTATAGTTTTGAAACCATTGTGAAAAGTATAGCAAATGCTCTATTTATCACAGTTGTTGCAGACTACAAATTTTTTTTAAAAATCTCTTTTCGGTAGATTTATTCAAAGCGGTTGGATCTAAAAATAGCCTATGAGGTAATGGGTTAATCAATATTCATGAAGGAATCAATATTCATGGGATAAAGGGTTAAAATGTTCTACTGGTGGTCTGGATTGTTCTAATGGATGGTTGTCATGTGACACTTGCAGGTTATATGAGGAGGAGAAGAAGGCGCGGATGGGGGTTGTTGAATGTGTAAAACACGAACTGGTCCAGCCATTTACTGTGCTATATGATAAACAAGGTTTGTTAAAATACAGTAGATTCAGTATATAGCAACATGTGAATGATTAGATATGAGTGTCTTTCAAAGCAAGTGACTGCTGAGTGCTCCTGTCTGATGCTAGTGTCTGCAGTGATCAACAATTCCTTTGTACAGTGGCAATTGTAAAAAAAAAAAAGATTTCTGGTATAAATATTCCTGAGGGAAAGGGGTAATCCTTTACTCTATAAATATGCCTTTCTATGCCTTTGCAAACAGATTAGAACCAGATCAGATGGCTCCTGTAAGAGCCCCCTGATCTGGGTCTGCTCTGTTTGCTTATGATATAGATTTGATTACAGTTTCTGCCATGGCCAAAACTTTCAGTGTCCATGTGCTGTGAGTAACAATCTAAATAATAGTCATGTCATTATTTTTAGCTCACCAGAGCACAAAGTGCTCAGGGTGAGCTTTAGTGATCGCCTGATACTGTTTTCAGTTGTCAACAATTCGAACTTTAAAAATCTTCTCCTGAATCTACAGGGTTCTCAGCTTTCATCTTTGGCAAATAGCATCATCTGTAGGTCCTCTACAAAAGTTATATAAATTATGTCCCTTGGGTCAAAATTAGCCCTGCCCTTAGTGGTGCCTTGTTTTATATAGAAACATATTGAAAAAACTATGTTGCAGTGCCGTAAAACTCAACTCACTCAAAATTGGCCCTGCCCCAGGGCTGGTCAGTTTTCTTTATAGAAACATTGTGAACACTTTGAAAATCTTATCTGAAACTGGAAGCTTCTTGGCTTTCATACTTGGCATCATCTTGAGGTCCTCTACAAAAGTTATTATTGTGTGCCTGTGGTCAAAATTGGCCCTGCCCCAGGAGTGCCAGTTTTATATAGAAACATATATATAGTGAAAACTTTGAAAATCTTCTCCAGAAACGGGAAGGTTCTCAGCTTTCATATTTGACACATAACATTTAACTTCATGTCTTCTACAAAAGTTATACAAATTATACCCCTGGGGTCAAAATTAACCATGCCCCAGGGGTGCCTTGTTTTATATAGAAACATATTGCGAACACTTTGAAAATCTTTTCCTGAAACTGGAAGATTCTCAGCTTTCATATTTGGCACATAGCATCATCTTGAAGTCCTCTACAAAAGTTATATGAATTATGCCCCTGTGGTCAATTGAGGCCCACCCCAAGGATGGCCAGTTTTCTATAGAAACATATAGTGAAAACTGAAAATCTTTTCCTGATTTTCTGGTGAGCGATATCATGGCCATCTTGATTACATGAATATTCATGGTGTAAAGGGTTAAGAGAGCCTAGGAAGTCGAACTTACGAAAGTTCCTTGTGGATTTGTATTCATTCATGGGAGCATTATTAGCCATTTTGGTACTTCATCTGAATTTTTGTCACAACTTAGAATGGTTTTGTCGAGTTGAGCATTTTGGCATTGTTTATTAATTTTACATTGGTTAGTGGCCAGTTGCAACGTTTCCTTTCTTACTACGTTTTGCAAGTAGAGAGTTTTAGTGAAGCTTTTTAAATTAATCTGTTCTGTAGGGAAAACTTTGTATTTAAGAGTAATTTTTCTGTCTGTTTTCTTCAATATAGACAGGGTTGCCACATTCAGGGAAAATTATTTTTTTTTATTTTTTCAAAGTCAGGGAATTTTGAGAACTGTCAGGGAAATTTGAAAATAAAGGCAAATGTGAGGGAATTTTGACAAAATTAGATTCAAGGCCAAAAAATTTAAACTTCTTCAAAAATGTTACATAAATTATGACAAAGACCAAATGTCACGGTGTAACATGTCAGGGAAATTTGAAATGATGTCAGGGAAGTTTGAAATGTCAGGGAAGTTTCCTTTAGTTTGTGGTGACCCTGTCAACCCATTACCTCATAGGCTATTTTTAGATTATGATACATCTTTGAATAAATCTACCAAAAAAGTAGCATTAACTAGAGAAAAGGATTTTTTTTTTATAATTTTGCAGTTTGAAACGGTCCTCAATATGAGGGAATGGGTTAAAATAAGAAAGCAGTTTTTATAATTTTGTAGTTTGAAACCATTTTGATAAATAGAGCATTTGCTCCTATAGGATCAAATGCTCTATTTATCACAATGGTTTCACAAAGTGACTTTTACAGAGTCGTCAATATAAGGGAATGGGTTAAAATAAGAAACGCCGAACAAAATTTTTTAGGCCTGTAAAGTAAATACATGTTATCAAAAATATTAAATATTCTGTTGGCTATTTCAGGAGAGCATGTAGCTCAGTTTAAATTCACTGTGATCTTGATGCCAAATGGACCACTAAAGATAACTGGCCTACCATTTGAATCTGAGCTGTATGAGTCGGAAATGGCAGTTGAAGATGAAGAATTAAAGGTAAGTCAACATTTGAAACATTTCAATAGTATTTCTATTTTTATGCCCTCACATAGTGGTGGCATATAAGGTTTCCCTTGTCCGTACGTACGCACATCTAGAAGAATTTGTTTGGGCTCTTTCTTGGAAAGTATTTGTCCAATCCACACCAAACTTTACACACGTTTGTTGCCATTATATCTTGGTCAAGTTCGATAGGCTTGTAAATTGGCATGTGAATTGCTTTAGTCGTTTAGGAGTTGTGGCCTTTTATTTGCAAAAAAAATGACATTAACCCATCACCTCATAGGCTATTTTTAGATACAATCTCTTTGAATGAATCTACCGAAAAGGAGCATTAACTAGAGAAAAGGAAAAATTAAACTTTTTAGTTTGAAACCATTGTGATAAATAGAGCATTTGCTCCTATAGGAGCAAATGCTCTATTTATCACAATGGTTTCCCAAAGTGACTTTTACAGAGTCGTCAAAAGTCGTCGGTATGAGGGAAAGGGTTAAACATACAGTAAAACTCGGTTATAACGAATTCCAAAGGACTGAAGGATTTACTTCGCTATAAACATTATTCGCTATATTGATAGTACGAAGTTCGCTATAAATTATGACTTTGACACACGACTGTTCAATATTTATTATGTCTCCCCCCATATTTATATGGGGGAGACATATTGTTTTCGTGAGAGTTGTCTGTCTGTCTGTCTGTCTGTCCGTCTGTCCGTCTGTCTGTCACACTTTTTGTCCGGACGATAACTTCAATATGCCTGATGCCAGTTGATTGAAACTTCATATATGGAAAGAGCATAATGAGAGGAAGTGTCATGCACAAAGTCCATAACTCTGGCTTCACTAATATTGGAGTTATTGCCCTTTGTAAAAAAAATCACACTTTTTTGTCCGGACGATAACTTCTATATGGCTCATGCCATTGGATTGAAACTTCATATATGGAAAGATCATGACGAGAGGAAGTGTCATGCGCAAGGTCCGTAACTCTGGCTTCACTAATATTGGAGTTATTGCCCTTTGTAAAAAATATCATAATTTTTTGTCCGGACAATAACTTCAATATGCCTGATGCCAGTTGATTGAAACTTCATATATGGAAAGAGCATAATGAGAGGAAGTGTCATGCACAAGGTCCATAACTCTGGCTTCACTAATATTGGAGTTATTGCCCTTTGTAAAAAATATCATAATTTTTTGTCCGGACAATAACTTCAATATGCCTGATGCCATTGGATTGAAACTTCATATATGGAAAGATCATAACGAGAGGAAGTGTCATGCAGAAGGTACATAACTCTGGCTTCACTAATATATGAGTTATTGCCCTTTGTAAAAAATTCACACTTTTTTGTCCGGACGATAACTTCTATATGGCTCATGCCATTGGATTGAAACTTCATATATGGAAAGATCATAACGAGAGGAAGTGTCATGCACAAGGTCCATAACTCTGGCTTCACTAATATTGGAGTTATTGCCCTTTGTAAAAACAATCACAATTTTTTGTCCGGATGATTACTCCTAAATAATGTGACACATGCCATTGTATTGAAACTTCATACATGGAACGATCATAATAAGAGAAAGTGTCATGCATAAGATCCTTAACTCGAACTTCAATAAATTTAGAGTTATTGCCCCTTGTACATTTGTTTAATTCTTTCTTGTCCGGAAGATAACTCCTACATGGCTCTTGCCATCGTATTGAAACTTCATACATGGAAAGAGCATGATGAGAGAAAGTGTCATGAACAAGGGCCATAATTCTGGCTTCAATACTTTTGGAGTTATTGCCCTTTGTTACATTTTTTGGCCGATCAATAACTCCTGTTCGACTGATGCTATTGGAATGACATTTTATTTTTGGAAAGAACATGATGAAAGTAAGTGTCATGCACAAGGGCCATAAATCTGGTATCAGTATTTTTGGAGTTATTAGCTGTTATCATTTTCTTCTTGAAAAATGTAGTGTGGAAAACGCATAATGAGGGGAAGTATCATTCATCAAGAGCATAACATTTTTAGTGATTTCCCTTTACATATTGTTTTTATAAGAGGGGAGACATCCGTTTTTTTGACAAAAACCTCTAGTTTAACCATAATTCAGACATGTATGCGTAGCAATCAAACTCCCAAAATGCACATCATTCATCGTACAGCTTACTCTTTGTGGAAGAAATCGGTCATTTGCTTTTGAACACATGTGGATGCTTGAAACTTGCCAAATAAATGTTTCATAAATGTCAGTGTTTAAAAAAAAATCAGGAGCATTTGGTCATTGCTCCAATGTCCGATGCAAATTGGGTATAGCGGACAAAGACTCCGCGTATGTGGGCAGGGGAAAATATTCCTTATAGATCTGTCAGCGGTAGATTCTATTTTTTAGCGGAAAAAGCTGAAATAATATGCGAACGGAGAGGGAATAACAAAACCAAAAGACTTCAAGTATTTATTTTGAAAATAAAAAACCAACATCATATCTTAACAATGTTTAGCAATAACCCATACTTTTAAGTGCATATATATGCCCCGCGGCTAGCGGTGTTTAATTATACCCTACCACCGTGAAGAATACATGCTTTACGGATCGCTTCACAGTTAGCTCCAACACTAGTGTGTGTTTTAACACCTATGCGACATGGTGTTAATCGTGCGAAATACACAGGTGCTTGAAGATAGTAGCAAGGTGAAACTTCGCTTTAATGAAGGAATTTTCAAGTGTTTTGTGAATAATGGTACTGGAAAATCAGTTCGCCATAAGCGAAAATTCGCTCTAACCAACTTCGCACTAAACATTATAGTCTGTATAGAATTAATGAAGATATCGACCGGGGAACGAACTTTAGTTCGCTATAAGCGGGAATTCGCTTTATCAGAGTTCGTTATAAATAAGTTTTACTGTACCTTACTTTCTGTGACAAAAAGTCTTTAGTGGGGGCATCAGTGTCCTATGGACATTTCTATTTTAGATCTTTTAGATCTGTGTGTCAAAGGCTGTTGATGTATCTGGTGGAAATCTGTAATAATTACTGTCATCATGACTCTCAAGGAAGACAGTTTTTGCAAATGGTTAACTCAGTTCTCCCCTAGGCTATTAAAAATTTTGATCCAACATTTTTGAATTAATCTACCAAAAAGGACCATTAACTATAGAAAAGGAGAATTTTAGAAGTGTGTAGTTTTGAAACCATTGTGTCCTATGGAGCAAATGCTCTATTTGTCACAATGTTTTCAGAAAGTGACTTTTACGTCACTCGGAGGGAATGTTTTAAGGGCACTAGAAATCTGGAAAATTTTGGTTATTATATTGGCGGCGTGGAAACTTCTATTTCTGGATGAGAACTTTTAATAAAAATTGAGATATTCCAATGAAACTATGTATATAGATTGCATGGAGACAAAGGTTTGGGTTTGCATTTTGAGTCAGTCTGTCGTGGTCAAGGTCACGGTTACTAAAAATAAAAATGAATGGTTTCCAGACAAAAGGTCACCATGGCCCTGTTGTCATAAAACAATATCTCAGGGCTACAGATAATCACATGTACCCAAATACTAAAACCGTCATTTCTCCACCAAACCGTATGTTGTGACCACTCTTTAGAATCGTCTCGAAGAGACGATTCTAAAGAGTGGTCACAACATACGGTTTGGTGGAGAAATGAAGAAGTTATTCTTGAAAATGTTTTAATTTACACATCTTATCTGGAGCTCTGATATTATCTGATTGTTAAACAATTTGGATCCTGATGAAATGCAAATGTCATCAAAACTTGGTCCATAGTGTTGAAAGGTTTGATAAATGATTGACCTTGATTGTTGTTTAATTTCAGTCATTGCTGGCTCAGTCTGCGTCCAGGAAGGCTGCCAAGAAGAAGAAGAAGAAGGCTGGAAAGGCAGTGGCCGAACAGGCCGAGGGCAGTGTAGAAGTAGAAGCCTGAGAACTTCACTCCCGATTGGCTGACCGGAAAAATCATTTCTGAGATATGGCATCAACACGATTGATTTGGATGATTCACAGCAGAGTAGTTTGACAGTGACATGAATGAATTTGGATATAAATACATTGATCTTTAACATGCTGCATTTAAATGTACTATAAACATTGTCAGTTGTTATAAGCCACATTGTGTGAAATTTATCAATTTCGTTTAAAATTTTATGAAAACATTTGAAATACTGGGAATTTCACATGCTTAAATTTGTGAGAATTCCTGAACAAGTTGAAATTTAGAAAATAGAAAATGAACTTTATTACAAACTTATTTCCACTATCTCTTTGAAAATTAACTTTTAGCACAAACTTATTTTCACTATCTCAAAGTATTTATATCTGGAATTTGTTATATTAAGCGATGGACTGAGTTAGATTAGTGATCTAGATCCATGAAGCTTAAAACACAATTAGATTGATTGAGATCCATGAAGGTTAAAACACAATTAGATAAGTGATTTAGATCCATGAAGCTTGAAATACAATTCTGATAATCATTCGGCATGTTAAAGTTTACTTGTTTGACGAGATTATTTGAATTGATTATCTGCTGTGAAGCTTGTGCTTGATAATGAAATGAATCAAAGTATTTATTTTCTAACAGATTTTACACAATTTCTTATTTATGATAAAATTCAGGTTGGGTGGGTGGGGGTGAAGAAAGATTTAGAAGGGTGATATACTGAATTAGCCATCACACTTGGAAAGTTGTGGTAGATTACAGATATTCGCAATGTGCTTGCAATGTTAAAAATAAAACGTTATGAAGTTGATTTTAATGTGCAACATACCACCATGATTGATTGTTTTGATAAACTTAGCCAATTCTGCTGCCAAGGTTTTTTGTCAGTTCTGACCTTCAATGTATGAAATCTGACTACTATTTTTTGGTTTCATCTTAAGATTTCTGATTTGAAGAATATAAAACATGCACAGTAAATGTAATAGTGCTGAGATATTTCTGGAATATACATTTGCATGTCAAGAATTATAGTTGCACTTTATAGTGCATGGTATAAACACAAGAAGTGCTGATCTGTTTTTGTACATTTTGGATGTTAATAGTTTACAGTGTTGCTGGGTGCTGTTAAGATGATTTGGTGCAAAGTTCAGGTGTATCTGATATTCCAGTGTAAGATCACAAAGCTTGAGTAAAAGTTGGACTGAGAAAGTGTGTTGTGTTCTCAATATATGCCAGAAGAGCTTATCACCACAAAAAAAAAACCCATTGAATTTGGGGTATACAGTAAAACCCCTCTAAACCGGAATTCTAGTAGAGAAGAATTTAGATACTTTTATGCAGGTGGCTGCTTAATGCAGGGTGAAAGTCATTCAGAAAGCTCCCAGAGGAGCTTTCTGAATGACTTTCACCCTGCATTAAGCTGCCACCTGTCTCCAAGACCAATATTTATACTAAATTTTACGTCCGGTTTAGAGGGGTTTTACTGTACTGGCATGAAACTTATGTTTGTCAGGATAATGTGTTGTGATCAATACAGGATGAAGCAGTTCGATCACAATTACAACAAACGATTGCCTTCCCTTTACTCCTTGAAACACCTTAGGGCTGTTCCATTTAAATATGTATCGGGGGTCAGGAAGGCACTTTAAAAAACGGCTATGCATGGGTGGGTTTCGCTGCAAAAATGGTACTATTTGGTTTGCGCATTAGTAAAAAAAACTTCTGTGGATGGCCGAATTTGAAAGTGCCTTCCTGCACCCCCATACACATTTAAATGGAACAGCCCTTAGTGCTAACAGAGTAGACCCAGATCAGATGGGTGGCTGAGTGGTTATTGTCTTTGACTGACAATCGCTTAGCCCCTCATTGCTGTGGGTTTTAATCCTGGCCTGGATTTTTCATGTGAGGAAGCCTTCCAACTGACTTGCTGTAGGTCGGTGGTTCTACCTGGATGTTCTGTGCACGAAACGGTGCAATTTGTTTCATGCACAGAAGAACCCCTGGGGTCTTCCTCCACCTGTAATTAGCTGGACATCGTGATATGACTGAAATACTGTTAAAACGACGTAAAACCCAATCAAAACCAGATCAGATGGCTCTGGTAGGATCTGTTGGATCAGTCTGCTGTTTTCTTAATATGAAATAATACAGATATGATTATAGAGTTTCATGGCCAACACTTTTTGTGCTTTATGTGCCATTTTATCGATATTCAATATGCCAATTATAA
Source organism: Azorinus chamasolen (assembly GCA_963576725.1). Classification (NCBI taxonomy): domain Eukaryota; kingdom Metazoa; phylum Mollusca; class Bivalvia; order Cardiida; family Solecurtidae; genus Azorinus; species Azorinus chamasolen. The sequence goes on from OY755248.1 coordinate 76,512,217, forward strand.
AAAGAATATTCATAACAAAGGTTTAGATGTAGATTTGCGAGATATATTTATACCCATGCAAACAAAGTTTGGGGTGGGGGTTATACTGGAAACGCCCTGTTGGTCAACCAATTGAACAGGTGATGTGTCTTGAACTAGTACGGTTTTCATTTGAATGCATAAATGATCACAAATAGTTTTCATGCCTCATGAGTAAACGAGTAGTAGTACTTTTTATGCGCCTAAAGGTAACTTGTACGTTAGCCACATCTTTGTCCGTTCAATAACTTGACAACTATTAGGTGTACAGTCGTTAATACATAATAGTGAGATAGGTCATGGCCAGTTGATGACCCCTACTGATTTGGTGGTCAAAGGTTAAGGTCACTGACCTTCAATAAAAAAACCATGTCCGCTCAATAACATTATAACATTATTATTATTAGGTGTGAAGTCTTCATACTTAGTATGGAGGTTTGTCATGGCCAGAAGATGACCCCTGTTGATGTGACATTGGGCTTGTGAGCAGCCTGGTCTGGGTGCGCAATGATAGTATGGTTGGTGTTTAATGTGTATATGCAATTCGCTATAGTTCAGGGAAAAGTCGGAGAAAATATTTTTTTTCCAAGGTCAGGGAATTTTTTAATTGGTCAGGGAAATTCGGAATCAAAGGATGAGGAAATGTGTCAAAAAGTTAAATACCATTTTAATAGCATGCTATATTAGTGTCTTACACACTGTATGTACTATTTTAAAATTCAGCTTACAAAGAAAAACTGAAATATTAACCCTTTCCACCAGAAATACACATTTTATCACATTTGCAAACAGAATAGACCCAGATCAGGCAGCTCCTATAGGAGCTGCCTGAATAGGGTCTACTCCGTTTGCTAGAAAAATAAAATCTGAGTTTTTATTTTAATAGTCTACTGCCAAAATATTTCTTAACTTTGCTGTAAAATAAAATTATACTTAATTATATATTCATAGTAGATGGAGTCTCTATTAAAAAATCATGGAGGAAAGGGTTAAGAGAGGTAGAAAAGATTCAAGAGACTTTATACTTGGGGTGCATATTAGGACATGATTGGCATCTCACATGTCACATTCAATATTGAGCAATTAAAAATGAAAAAGGAAAAAAAACTTTTAAAGTGATCAAAAGACTACTACTGAATATATAGTTGTCATAAAGAGAGAGGTGGTAAGGAGAGAGGGGAGTACGGAGGCCAACATTTATTGATCATGCTCATAGATGACCAATTAAACTTCTGTTAACATGGGGTCATGGAAAATTGAAATTCGGTCAGGGAATTTTATTTTTTCTGTTTTGTTGGAAACCTGTAGTTGTTAGGAAAATATAAGACAATGAAAAAACTGACGACCGTCCGCACGTAAAAGTGACGGACAGGTGCAAAACATAATGCCCTCTGAATATCGTCAACCGGGGCATAAAAAAGTCCACTCAATAACTTGATAATTATTAGGCGTGAAGTCATGGCCAGTGGATGACCCCTGTTAATTTTAAGGTCAAAGGTCACAGTGACCTTCAACTCAAAAATCTAGACAACTATCAAGCATGCTGTCTACATACTTAGTAGGGAGGTTGGTCATGGTTAGTAGATGACCCTTATTGATTTTGAGGTCTAAAGTCAAGGTCAGTGGTCTCTTTTAGCTGCGTTGATCGCAAATAAAACGAGAGTTATGCCATGGACAGTCATACCAACCAACACACGGTCTCCTTTATACCCCCTCTCAAACCTCGTTTGCGAAGCAGGAGGTAAAATGGTCTATCAAACTCAATTAGCAAACTGAGCAGACCCTGATCAGACAGTTCCTGTAGGAGATGCAGCCTTTATATGAAGGAAAGGGTTAATCTGTTTATAATTATTAATATAACAGTAAAACTTCTTTATAATGGCCACTAAAATTGTGTTAATTAGTTGGAATTAAGGGCAGGTGGCCGCTTAAAAGCAAGGTGAAAGTGAAACAGAACGCTCCTATAGGAGCGTTGTTTTACTTCCACCTTGCTTTAAGCAGCCACCTGCCTTTAACACAAAATAATTGATGTAATTTAGTGGCCGTTATAGAGAGGTTTTACTGTAATACCTCCCTTTGAGAAAAGGGGAGTATACTGTTGGTCAACATATCAGTCCTCATATTTGGTTAGGTGGTTCTGCTATGGTCACAAAGATCGGCCGATATCCGGGGATAGGGGGTAATCGGGAGTACACCGCTGATTTTGGCCATTTTTCCGACATCAGACAACACCGGTCCAAAAATTTGTCGCACATCATTTACATAAATGGCACCGTCCGGAGGCCATTCGAAGACCGTCTGGTAATCGTACGGCGTCTGATTCCAAAGAGAAGTTTTTTGAGGGCCGGTGAGGCAGTGACTTACGACCGAACATCTAATACTAATCGGCCAATTATCCTATGATGTCCGGGCGATAACCGGCCTATTCACCGGACATCGTACGAATATCGCCCGAGTATCCTACGGACAACGAACGATGCTTGTACCAGGCCCAGCCGAATGTCGGGGACAGCCTTATTCCTGGGGGAGGTTCTCCGAGGAGCTGCGGGTGCCTTCTTCTGTTTGCCCTTGCCATGATCTCCTTCTTTTCCTTTGGGAGGCATCTTCTTAGCTTCTCAAGTTGTTTGTGTGTGTTGTCTCTTGTGTAGAAACACAGCGACTGACGGGGTTTATATAGTCCGCCCGATGCCCGGCCGAAGTCCGGTTCTAGCCGCCCGGTGACCGGTCGATGTCTGTAACATATCTGGTCCACACCGGTTCAAGCCGATCGGACATCGATGGGTTACTTTCCAATGTGTAAACAGACATCGGCTGGATATCGGCCCATGTCAGGTCCCAAAATTTTCTCCTCTGAGGCTACATACACCGGCCGATTACCGCTCGATTCCCTGCTGGATATTGGACGATACTTAAATGATGTGTGAAGGATATGTGGCCGATTATGAACATCTACAGGACACCGGAGAAATTTTAACTTCGAGTTAAAACTCTTCGGGCACCTCCCCGATGCTGCCTGAGAGCCCCGGCCACTGAATGACCATGTCTGGTGTCCTGCCGGGGACCAGTCCAAAATGGCTAAAAATCATGCCGGGAGTACATCCAATGCCTAATCGGAAGGGGTTGTGACCAAAGCATTAGTCATGAAGAGCAGATGACCCCTACTGATCGGTAGGTGAAAGGTCAAGGTCGAACTTGGGCCAAATGGCAGTTATTTCAATTTTGTAAGCCTTGGACCTGTACAAATTCTGATGATTTTTCTCACCCCGATCACAATATATTTAACAAGAGCATTATACTTCTTTGACACCCCGATCACAATATATTTAACAAGAGCATTATACTTCTTGGACAGTTTTTTCCCTTTAACCCATTCCCTCATAGGCTATTTTTAGATCAAACCACTTCCGAAAAGGAGCATTAACTAGAGAAAAGGAAAATTTTTTGAATTTTGTAGTTTGAAACCATTGTGATAAATAGAGCATTTGATCCTACAGGAGCAAATGCTCTATTTATAATAATTGTCTCAACAGGTAATTTTTACAGAGGCGTAGAAAGGCATATTTATGAAGGAAAGCTTTAAAACAATTCAAGATTTCAGCTGTAACTGAGTGTTTTGGGGATAAAACATGCATCTGGGATTTTGCTATTAACTATTTAGAGATACGTGTACATATGTATATACATTATGAACATCAGATGCAACATATATCAAAGGGGTCGAATTACACACACAAACATGGGAGTTTAAAATACACCAGTTTACTAGCAGAAATTCAACCAAGCAGACTAGAAGAGATTCAACAAAATAATCCAACAATGTAACAGATTGTAAGGCAAGTCAACTAAATACATTTAAACCCCTCTATAATGGCCACTAAATTGTGTTAATGAATTGGTATTTAGGGCAGGTGGCTGCTTAAAGCAAGGTGAAAGTTTTACTTTCACCTTGCTTTAAGCAGCCATCTGCCTTTAACACAAAATAATTGATGTAATTTAGTGGCCATTATAGAGAGGTTTTACTGTAGAGTGAAACATAATCTACATACTTGACTCTGTAGGCTAAGTAATTGTAATCTGCTAAAATTATTACAGTAGAATATCTCCCATGTTTTCAAAAACCATAATCAGGATGTCGAACAGTTTGGATACTAATGAGACAAAAACCCTTTACACTATAAATATACTTTTGCAGAATATACCCAGACCAGATGAAACCTGTAGCAGCCATCTGATCAGGGTCTGCTCTGTTAGCTTATAATGATACAGATATGATTCTTCTGTGTCTGTCAGTGTAACAAATCCCTTGTTCACAGTGCCATTATAAAAATCAGTTAACACTCGTGATGTCATCATTTTTTTTTGCATGAATATTTATGGAGTAAAGGGTTATAGAGCACAAGTACCAAATTCTTCATTAGCAAACAAAGAGTCAAATATCTAAAAGAAAATCTGAACACGACAACTTATACAATTGGTCACTTTACAACTATTCTCTGCCAATAATACAACTGGTAGTAAAATAAAATGGACGAAAACATTTGAAGATTAATCTAGAGCCATATCACCAGTGTACACAGTCACAGCGGCAGCCTGGGTCAGATAGTTCTGGCTACATTTCTATTACTACCGTTGGCTCAAACCACTGAATGTAGATTCTTATGATTAACCCTTTCCCTGTTCAATATTCATGTACGAAATAACAGGGTTCCCACAGGCCTTGAAAAGTCCTTTAATTTGGTTTCAAACTTGAAAAGTACTTGAATTAAATATTTCCTTGAAAAAATGCCAAAATGGTACTAGGATTTAATTGAAAGTCCTTGAATTTTGGAAAACAACCTTAAATATCACTAAAATATAATGTAAGTTGTCAAAATAAGTTTTATAACAAATCTGTGTAAAAAAATGAAACAGAAACCTTCAATTTCTAGCGTATCAAAAGTACATAAACGTACAGGGCGATTGCTGCGGGTACGTATTGCGTTCGCAATCGAGGAATTTTGTGTACGACGTCACCATAAATTGTATAAAAAATGGCAGCGTCCGTCGTAAGCGTTCGTTAGGAGAAGCGATGGGAAAGTTTTGAAAAAAGTGTTCAAAAGCAAACTACTTTATTAAGAAACTAGTGTATAATTTTTATGTTTATTCAACACAGAGAGTCATACTTGTACAATTTTAACTGCAAAAATGTTCAGAAAAAAATGCCTTGAAAATACAAATTCAAACCTTGAAAAATCCTTGAAAAGTCCTTGAATTTTTGGTGTGAGAATCTTGTATGAACCATGTTATATTATACATGTATATTACAGTACATGAATCATGAATATCAAAGATTTATATAAAAAAAAAAAAAAAAAAACCTGCTAGGAAAGTTTTTTCAAGAAAATGATATGGCTCAATATATCAAATAAAGGCAGCTGCCTAATACCGTTAATTTAAGTGTACACAAAAAAATTACCACACTTTTTTAACTCGTTCTTCCCTAGGCTATTTTTAGACCCAACCTCTTTGAATTAATCTACCGAAAAGGAGCATTAACAATAGAAAAGGAGAACTTTAGAATTGTGTAGTTATGAAACCATTGTGATAAATCTATTTATCACAATGGTTTCAGAAAACAGACTTTTACAGAGGTGCCAAAATGTGTCACTAGGTGTACCTGGACAATGACAAAACTCGCAGCCCCTCTATAATCAATTTCAAAGTTGAAATCAAAAGAACATTTTAGAGGAGGAAGGGAGACTGAGGAAAGCATGAACAAAGTGGCGAATGGCCTTTCTCTAAAGTTTGTTGAACAGTGAATGGGGAGAGAAAACTGTAGTTGGTCTAAGAGGGTCATGTGATCCAGGAACATAGCTCCCTAACTCCATTATTATAATCATTACTGCAAAGTAAGAATGACACAAAAGCCTTAGTGTATTTGCTGGCATATATATATATATTTTTATGATTTGATAACATTTATTTGTATAACATCCTTCATACACAACAAATATCAAAGGAGAACATGAAACAGGTGCATAAAGCCGAGTCAAGTTTACTGGGGCTTAACCCTTCGCTTGCTATTCACGTCAATATACCTACCTGTAAATAGTGAAGACCCAGATGAGACAGCTCCTGCAGGAGCTGTCTCATCAGGGTCTGCACTATTTACAAGTTGATTGTGCAACCAGTGCACTCCACAGCAGTGATTGCATAGCGAAGTACGTGTACACAGTGAAGATATATGTAATTATACAACAGGGCATGGGCAAAGAAGGAGAAATGTATTTTAAAATTCAGCAAGCGAAGGATTAAAACATATAATAGGTGTTGGCAAACCACCTTTTTATCAAATATTGGTAAAAACAAAATGCCGGCCCACAATAGCTTTGTTGTGTGCGAAGGATGTTGCATAATAAATGAAATTGCTAGCTTGCATTAAGTCTATACAATGTAATATATACACAAACTTGTCACATAAGCATACACTTTTTAAACCCTGTACACCATGAATATTCATGTAAGAAATAATGACATTATGACTACTTAGATTTACCGTTATAACAGCTCATGGACACAGGAAATTGTTGGCCATAGCAGAAACTAGAATCATATCTATATTATATCATAAACAAACAGAGTAGACCCTGATCATATGGCTCCTACAGGAGCAATCTAATCTGGGTTTGCTCTATTTGCAAAAATATAGAAAGGCGTATTTATGGAGTTCATGTAATGGGTTAAAATTTCTCATCCAAATTCGTTCATTCTGCTTTCTCTCTGAAGTAACGATTTCTGCAAACAGCTCATTATCATAAAACCAAAATGTAGTACAGGAAGAATTTAGCCATTTTAACACTTACGTCATAGATACACCATTTAACCCATTACCTCATAGGCTATTTTTAGATCCAACCTCTTTGAATAAATCTACCGAAAAGGAGCATTAACGAGAGAAAAGGAATTTTTTTAGAATTTTGTAATTTGAAACAATTGTGATAAATAGAGCATTTGCTCCTATAGGAGCAAACGCTCTATTTATCACAATGGTTTCAACAGATGACTTTTGCAGAGGCGTCAATATGAGGGAATGGGTTAAAGCATTTGTAAACAGAGTAGACCATGATCAGACTGCTCCTGTAGGAGCTGACTGATCATGGTCCTCTCTGTTCACTTATGGAATAATTGAGATCTGATTTTACAGATTTTGCCATAACCAAAATTAATCTACATTGTACTTAATAAACATGATGCCTTTATATTTCTAACATGAATATTTATGAGGTAAAGGGTTAAAAAAAGGTTTGTAAATTGTGCATGGTGTCCACAACAACAGTAAAAATAAAAATAAATTTTGTCCATTGGACACAGATGCCCCGCAAGGTTTCTTTTAAATTGCATTAAAATTGATTGACTTAAGGTTTGCAGGTTTGCCTCATGCCGATTTATTTCTATCAATTAATATGGCTGCCACCCAAAGATGGATAGTAATCCCTATATGTTGCCTCTGCAAAACGCAGGTGACACAATAATTTACTATAAGGTTATGTTTGGATAATTCTGTATATACTACCAGTACTATACAAATTACTAATAATATGACCATAAACATGAATGAAAGTGTCAACAAACAGGAAGTAGATGAGCAACAGACCTGAAAAGGGGAGACATAGTACCAATGAGTATGATTAAGCTTCAGGAAGTAGATGAACGACAGACCTGAAAAAGGGAGACACAGTACAACTCACCATGAACTTGCTTCAGACCAAATATCAAATAATTCAAGCATACATAAGCCAAGAAATCTTTGACGAATATTTTACAGGACAGACGTATGTACATACAGACAAACGGACATTGGTAAAACTCAATGCCCCCATCGCCTAAAGGCAGGGGCATAAAAAGAATAAGACTTAACATTTGCAACAGAGGGTTTCTACATTTTATGCCTACCCATCACCCACAGTAAACTTTCAAATTTAATACTAAGTATCTAACTCCATAAGAAGATATAAATATACTTCACAACATCTATTAATATATATACTTATTATAGACTTTGTATCTACATTATGTTTTGAGAGAAACAAAAAATATGTGCATTTCTGAATACTGACATTTATTCAAATAAATATTTTAAAGCTTACTCTCAATCATTTAAATTTCTTCTATAAAACCTGTTTTCTTTATAAAGGCTGATAAAAATATCATCTACAATGCCCAGTGGAACTTATGTAAACAATCTGAATTCCCAGTAGTGTATAACATATTGGTGTGTGATTAAGCATGCATCAATCAGATTTGTTCTATCGGTTTCTTAAACAAATGAGGAAATTTGGTATAACATTGAACAGCTCTTATTTAACCCATTCCCTCCTAGACTATTTTTAGACAAACCTCTTTGAATAAATGTTCTGAAAAGGAGCGTTTACTAGAAAAAAGATTTTTTTTTAATTGTATACTTTTGAAACCAATGTGATACACCATTTAACCCTTTACCTCATAGGCTATTTTTAGACACAACCTCTTTTAATGAATCTACCGAAAAGGAGCATTAACTCGAGAAAATAAAAAAAAATTAGAATTTTGTAGTTTGAAACCATTGTGATAAATAGAGCATTTGCTCCTATAGGAGCAAATGCTCTATTTATTACAATGGTTTCACAAAATGACTTTTACAGAGTCTTTTACAAGTTGAAATTTTTAATATAAATATTTTACCCTGTCATAACACCTTTATACCTGAAAATCTAACTGAGGAAAGTCACAATCAGAGGTTCTGAAACAATTCTGACCCAGATCAGCCATAATTCTGAGTGCAGTGTTTGCTGAAGTGGATACTAACACACTGCAAATGCTGACAAGTATCAAATTACCTTGATCAGAGGCAAAACAAATCTTTATAGCATAATTATGTATTCATGCTTTTGCAAACAGAGTTCTGAGTAGAAACATATCAGAAAACTCAAGTAGGAGCTGTCTCATGAGGGTCTGCTGTTTGCTTGATTAATATTGGTCTGTTTCGACGTTATTTGTCATGGCAAAAAATAAGTGTTTATATACCACCATAAAACTCAGGTTATTGATATTCATATTGAACACAACCATAATGCTTACTGATATTAATAAAGTCATTATTTTTTACATGAATATAATTAAGAAAAGGAATAAATGACAAAACAATAATAAGAAAAGCCCTGAGAGTATCTTTCCTCATCTCTCATGTTTGATACTGGCTGTTTGCAACTGACTTCTATGTTTGTCTTCAGCACTGGGAAGGTTCAGTCACAGCATTTTTCACATTCATTCATTCAATGCATAAATAAAGTTTAATGAGAGTGTTAAAAGAAGCTCGTGTATCACAAGTGGAAAATTTGTTAGAAGAAAAAAGGGTAATAACCAGTATGTAATAAAGCAAAAGTCATGACCCTTATTTAGTGCAGTTGTACTTATTGCTGTCTACATGTGTTCTAAGTTTGAAGTCAATCCCAGTGAGGATTAGTGTAATTTCAAATTAACAAATGTGAGATGAAAAAAGCATGACCAACAAACAATTGAGAAGTGATCCCTAACTCTTGTCCTCATACAAACACCTTTTAACGCTTTTGAAAACAGATGTAGACCCAGATCATATTGCCCCTGCTCTGATTGCTTATTGAATTATATTGATCTGATCCTATAGCTTTTGTCAAAGTAAAATTTCCCTCGAAAATTTAACAATTGTAATTAGAAAAGTGTGTCCATAGGGCATGGATTCCACCCTGGTGATATTGTCTCTAAAGCACTTTTCACTATGTTATAATACAGTGAAGAAAATATTCTGGTAAAAATAGTCTAGAGCCAAAGTTCCCTTCTTTAAGTACACCTTCACATCAATGTTGTTCATCTATGAAAGATTGAAGTAAATCCTTCCTTTGGTGTATGAGGAGTTTGACACACAAGATTTGACGGGTGTACATACTGATGAATGGACAAGACCAAGGTTATATTGAGGCATAAAAATTCAGTTAACCCTTTCCTTGTTGCATATTTATGTAAGAAATAATGATGTCATGAATATTAATAAGAATATTTTTTATAATGGCATATGAACACAGGACATTTTGCCTATCAGGCAGAAGCTGTAGAATCAGATCTATATTACACCATAAGCAAACAGAGCAGACCCTGATCAGATGGCTCCTATAGGAGCCGTCTGATCTGGGTCTACTCTGTTTGAAAATGAGCTTACATAGGAGAAAGGGTTAATGTGAAGGGACCAATTTGTGCATAAATGTTCATTAGTGAAATGGTTAAGTGTCACTCTACTAAAGCAGGCACAATAACAAGGGCCTTAAACTGCCCCAGCACAATACTAATGAAAATTAAAAATTGTAAGTGTAAATGTTCTGAGTGATGGAATTTAATCAACCTAACAGGGCCTTAGAAATCTGCAAATCTGCTGTCTGTCTCTTTTATCATACATATAAAACATGGTTCTTTTATCATATATACATTTAACACAGGATATTCTATTTTACCAGTCATAACTATTAAAACCAAAATGTACCTCAACTTAGGATTGCACACAACTAAATATTCAGTTTAACATACAAAACTATTGCTAACTACAGTAAAACCCCTCTAATGCGACCACCTACAAGAGGTATAATTATGGGTGGTAGAGGCAGGTGGTAGCTTAATGCAGGACAAAAGAAATGCAAAAAGCTCCTCAAGGAGCTTTCTGCATTACTTTTGTCCTGCATTAAGCAACCACCTGCTTATAAAGACCCCCATGTTTATTCATTAAGTAGTCGCATTAGAGGGTTTTTACTGTTTATGTAATGTTTACATACATATTTCCAAGCTTATTAAGCAAATATACACCTCTAATAAATATCTTTGGAATGATAAAGTAAAACTACATCAACCCTTTAAATGCTGGAAACAAACAGTAAAGACCCCGATCTGAGGCCTCCTGGAGGACCCCTCTCATCATGGTCTGTCTTATTTGTTATTCAAAATCATGTAGCAAGTTCAAGCCTTTCAGACTGAATTAACTCGACCATTGACACATTCCGACCATTGATATTGTATCTCTACCATTGACACTTTCCCTCCACAATAGAGTTTAAAAATTATGACCATGAATATTCACAGACTGAATTGTAGTAATTACACATAAACAATGACATTTTTGACTGTGATAGAAAACATCTAAATCAGATCTTAAACCCTCTCCTCCATAGGCTATTTTTAGATCCAACCATTTTGAATAAGTCTACCAAAAAGGAGCATTAATTAGAGAAAAGAAAATTTTAGAATTTTGTAGTTTGAAACCATTGTGATAAATAGAGCATTTGATCCTATAGGAGCAAATGCACTATTTATCACAATGGTTTTATAAAGTGACTTTTACAGAGGCGTAGAAAGGTGTATGTATGGAGGAAAGGGTTAATCTTTAATATTCACAGAGCAGACCCTGATCAGACAGCTCCTTCAGGAGCTGTCTGATCTGGGTCTACTCTGTTTCCAAAGGTGCCAAAACTCGCTTCCATGAAGGAAAAGGTTATTATACTATAATGGACCTTTCCACTTTGAAAAATCAGCGCTAAAAGGTATAACGTAGTTCCTTGTCCATCTCGACAATGTCATGGTATGCCCTACCTTGTACATGTATCATAATTAACTGAATGCTAAAAATTCAACCTTAACCATTTACTCTATGAATATTCATTTAACCCATTCCTTCATATGCTACTTTAGATCCAACATCTTTGAATAAATCCACCGAAATGGAGCATTAACTAGAGAAAAGGATTTTTTTTTTTAGAATTTTGTAGTTTTGAAACCATTGTGAAAAATAGAGCATTTGCTCCTAAGGAGCAAATGCTCTATTTATCACAATGGTTTCAATAGCTGCGGCAGATATTGTAGAATCATATCTATATTATATCAGGAGCAAACAGTGCAGACCCTGATCAGACAGCTCCTATAGGAGCCATCTGATCTGGGTCCACTCTGTTTGCAAAGGCGTATTTATGGAGTAAAGGGTTAATGTACCGTATGTAAAACATTATTCACATGCATTTACAGAACTGACCCAGATCAGAGGGACCCTGAAAACTGTCATCCTAAACTGTTCAAGTTTTGTAAAGTAACATCATTTTTTTTTGTTTGCTCAAAACTATCCTTCCATTTCAAATTTAGCAATACATGTACACAAAGAATCTATTATAAATAACTACGACAAAGTGCAAGGCTAAATCAAAATATCTTTCAAAATTGTTAAAACATTTCATTTTAATCCCTGACTTTCTATGTCCCTACTCAGCAGAATAAAAGATGTCTGACACACAGTGCCACACAGTACAGCATAAAATACAATGGAAACTCTCTAAGCAACATCTAAATAACTGACCAGGACTGTCCTTTAACCCTTTACTCCATAGATGTGCCTTTGCAAACAGAGTAGACCCAGACCAGACGACTTCTGCAGGAGCCCTCTGATCAGACTCTGCTCTATTTGATCATGAGCTAACTAGGAGGGTTAGGGTTAGGTTTTTTTTGCGTGGTTGTTATAGCGAGATTTAACTGTACAATAATTTGTTGAATCCTTCACTCCATGAATATTCATGGAAGAAATAATGACATCATGAAATTTAATTTCATTGAATGTTAATTAGATCAATTAAATGTTATAATAGCACAGGAATAATTGGTCTTGGTAAATTGTAGAATCATATCTATATTATTTCTTAAGCAAACAGAGCAGACCTTGATCAAACAGCTCCTATATCAGCTGTCTGATCTGGTCTCCTCTGTTTGCAAAGGCGTAGGAATTAGAAAGGCGTACTAGTAATGGTTGAATCCTTTGAACACTTAGCAAAACCAGTCACCTGCTTCAATTCTCAAAGTACATCTTTCTTTCATTTATTTATAAAATGTTCATTACAGTGTCTTAAAGTTTGGATCCGAATGAGGCACTAGGTTACTTACGTATTTAACAGCATCCTTTGCAACAGTGGAGGCTGACCTAATTAGCATTTGTTAATTTTCAATTAATCTTTTACTCCACGAATATTCAATAATCCACAAATATTAGAATAATTTTTATAATGGCATACAAACAGTGGAAATGTTGCCCATGTCTGAAATTCTAGAGTCATATAGGTAATTTCATATTCAAATAGAGCAGACCCTGATCAGATGGCTCCTACAGAAGCCGTCTGATCTGTGTCTACTCTGTTTGCAAAGGTATAGAAAAGTGTATTTATGGAGTAAAGGGTTAACGAAACACATACATTACAACCTCCCAACAACTCATAAGATGTGCAATTCTGTCTTCTTTTCAGTTAGGCAGTAGCTTAACACAGAATGAAAGCTATGAAATAAGCTCCCAAAGTATTCATTCTGCATTGAGCAACCAACTGCTCAGATATACCCAATATTATTCATAAAGTGGTGACTATAGGGAGGTTCTCTTTGTATTGGATGTACAACTTAAAAATGAGTTTCACTGTACATGATACAAACACAGGTATAAATATACAAATATAACAGTAGTGCTATATTACATATGTATATATACATTTGGCTTTTGTCAACCAAAGGCTATCCATACAACCATGGCAATATTTAACCCTTTAAATGCCATCTGGAATGATCGTTTGAGAATTTACAAATTGAGTATATTTCTGTTTAACCCTTTCCTTTATATAAATGCCTTTTCACACATTTGCAAACTGAGTAGACCCAGATCAGATGGCTCTTACCGGAGCCGTCTGATCAAGGTCTGCTCTGTTATAGTATAATATACATGTACCTCTGATTATACAGTCTCTGTCATTATCTTGTGTTCATATGCCATTATAAAAATTACTGTAACCCATTCCCTCATATGCTATTTTTAGACCAAACCTCTTTGAATAAATCTACCAAAAAGGTGCATTTACTAGCAAAATGGATTTTTTTTAGAATTGGGTAGTATTGAAACCATTGTGATAAATAGAGCATTTGCTCCATAGGAGCAAATGCTCTATTTATCACAATGGTTTCAGCAAGTGATTTTTACCGAGGCGTCAAAAGGCGACAATATGCAGGAATGGGTTAATAGTAATGATGCCAATATTTCTTAAATGAATATTCAACAGGTAAAGGGTTAACCTCCATTCCAACTGTTTACCATTCCTATAACAAATCTTAACCTGACATAGAGGTGTACTCTAACAATACAATAATCTCCTGATGCAATAAAAGTAAGTTTTAGGTTTGTGCAGGTATGAAGCATACAACCTTGTACAGCAATTCTATTAGTACAGTGAACACTCGTTATACCGGCATTTGTTACAATGGCACCCTCGTTATACCGGCAATATGCATTGAAACAAAATTACAGTTAACTCTTTGAAACATCCACTGAATAAATAGGTGCAATGCCAATAGCACAGGTGATTGCTTAATGCAGAACACAAGAAGTGCAAAAAGCTCCCTAAGGGAGCTTTTTGCACTCCTTGTGCTCTGCATTAAGTGTTCGCCTGTTGGTACTAGTTTAAAACTAGTCATACAGTTTCTTTTTTATCTAAACTCGTTATAATGGCAACCTCGTTATACCAGCACAATGTCTGGAAACAAACACCTCCATTGTAACGAGGGTTCACTGTATGTAACATTACTTTAAGTTTGAGACAGATTTTCATACTTTTCATACCACAACTAGAATTATCACTGAATGCAATTATCCCTTTACTCCATGAATATCCATGTGAGAAAATATGACATCATGAATATTAATTTTTTATTATAATGACCTATGAACTAAGCATATTTTTGCCCAGACAGAAACTCTAGAACTATATCTATATCATGAATGTTAATTAGATTAATTGTTATAATTGCACTGGGACACAGGACTAATTGTTACTAGTATATTGTAGAATCATATCTACATGTATATTATACCATAAACAACATAGCACACCCTCATCAGACCTGGGTCTACTCTGTTTGCAAAGGTTTAGAAAGGCCTATTTATGGAGTAACAGGTTAACCCATTACCTCATAGGCTATTTTTAGATACAACCTCTTTGAATAAATCTACCGAAAAGGAGCATTAACTAGAGAAAAGGAAAAGGTCATCTGGAGATCATTCATGTGAAATTTAGTGAAAATCCTCTTAATAATGGGTTAGGAGGGGATATTATTTTAACCCTATCCTCCATAAATACACCTTTCTACGCCTCTGTAAAAGTCACTTTATGAAACCATTGTGATAAATAGAGCATTTGCTCCTTAGCTGCAAATGCTCTATTTATCACAATGGTTTCAAAACCACACAATTCTAACATTTTTCTTTTCTCTAGTAAATGCTCCTTTTCGGTAGATTTATTCAAAGAGGTTGGGTCTAAAATAGCCTATGAGGGAATGGGTTAAAGAAATTGCTGACAAAGGGCCACTGACACAGGGCAATCCCAATAGCTCACCTTTGCCCTTTGTGCCAGATGATCGAGTCAAAAAAGGTATAATGCCATCCATGTTTGTAGTAAAAACTTATTCAATCAATTATCTTTAATAAACAAAGAGATAGAATGGTTCGGATAATTCTCCTGATATGAACAAAAATATAAGATGTAGCTTTAAATAAAAAGTGTCCATATTGCATGGCCTCTGCTTTCCATCATAAACTTTTCAGTAAAGAGAACATTGTTTGCACTGCCATATTGGACAGAAATAGATATCAGTTCCTGTTTCGTATTTTCCTCAGTTAACAGGCATAAAAATGGATTCATTTTCTCTTTCTGGTAGAAGGTCCATTGCGTTTTTTTCTGTTGCAGTAGATTCGTCGTTGCTCTAGGGAATGCTGTACGGATTTCCATCAGTTGAGTGTGAGTATGATACATAGTGTGTGTCAAATGATTGTATAAGCTACTGTGCTATAAGAATGCGTCTGGATTTGCTTTTGGATTTTTCTGGTTCCTATACCGTAACGCCAATCCTACTCCGAAAAACTGAAATGAAAAATAAAAATCTCCATTACACTCAACCCTTTCCCTGATGCATATTCATGTTAGAAATAATAACATTCTGAAGATTTATTAGCTGAATAATAATAATAATGTCACATAAACACATGAAATTGTGGTATTTGGTAGAATATGCAGTGTCAGATCTATTACATTTTCATTTATAAGTAAACAAAGTAGACCCTGATCAGACTTCTCCGACGGGATCCATCTGATTTCAGTCTACTCCATTTGCAATGGCGTGAAAAAATGTTTGTATGAAGGAATGGGTTAACCCTTTACTTCATGAATACTTATACAAGAACTAGCGACTGTTTGTGAAAAAAACAACAAGTGCCCCCCCATAACTCTGTGAAAAATAATTGAACCAGACCATCCTGGTGATATGCACAACTACACGGTCACTTCATGCTGATCAATGCTATGAAGCTTTATTGAAATCTGCCCAGCCCCTTTGAAGAAGAAATGCAGACAAACTTTGTGACAGACCAACAGGCCAGCAGACAGAAAGTACAAAATCAATGTCTCCCACACCATTGTGTGTGGGAGATGGACATACTTCACGACACACATGACCAATAAGAGCTTTCTGCATTACTTTGTCCTGCATTAAACGTTTCCTCCATAATACGCCTTTCTACGCCTCTGTAAAAATCACCTGCTGAAACCATTGTGATAAATAGAGCATTTGCTCCTATAGGAGCAAATGCTCTATTTATCACAATGGTTTCAAACTACAAAATTCAAAAAAAATATTTTCTCTAGTAAATGCTCCTTTTGGGTAGATTCATTCAAAGTGGTTGAATCTAAAAATAGCCTATGAGGTAATGAGTTAAGCAACAACCTACTTTTTAACACTCCTATGTTCAATAAATGAATGGCTGCTTAGGACTAGTTCTACTGTACAAGACAACGTTTGGCTGAGAAATAAAATGATGGAGAGAACAATATACATGTACTATACAACTGGAGTTTGATAACCCTTGTTTGTACTGGTATTGAACTGATTTGTGCATTCAGTGTGTGTTAACCCTTTCCCTGTTCAATATTAATGTAAGAAATAATGACGTCAAGAGTATTACTTAGATGTTAACATTTCAAGGGAAATATTTACTTCGACAAAAAGTACATGTACATGTATATCCCTTTCCCTCATATAAACGTGTTTTTACGCATTTGCAAACAGAGTAGACCCAGATCAGACGGCTCCTATAGCTCCTATAGGAGCCGTCTGATCTGGGTCTGCTCTGTTTGCTAATGGAATTTGATAGGTATGTTTCTTTACTTTCGAAAATGGCTACAATATTTTACCTTCCATATTCCATTATAAATATTTGGCCATGAATATTCAGCAGGTATTGAAATTTGGATAAACATAGAACAGGGAAAGTGATATTATCAACTCATAAGCAAACAGAGAAACCCTGATCTGGGTCTACTCTGTTTGCACACAGATGAAAAGGCGTTTATACATACTACAATTTATATGTAGCCATGCAGACAGTTCCACAACATCAGCAATGAAATAAATATTTTGCATACGGTTGATTAATCATTCATATATCATTCATGAATGATTTAATCATTCATAATATTTTCTACACATAAAATTCTCACATACATGAAACTTATGACCATGAAAATTTTATATATTTTTAACCCTTCGCTTGCTGAATTTTAAAATACATTTCTCCTTCTTTACCCATGCCCTGTGGTATAATTACATATATCTTCACTGTGTACAAGTATTTCGCTGTGCAATCACTGCTGTGGAGTGCACTTGTTGCACACAATCAACTTGTAAATAGTGCAGACCCTGATGAGACAGCTCCTGCAGGAGCTGTCTCATCTGGGTTTTCACTATTTACAGGTATGTATATTGACGTGAATAGCAAGCAAAGGGTTAAGACTTAGTGTAAATAGAGTTATTACTGAAGGTAAATTGACTCTCCAATAAAGAATATGCAGAAAAAAACCTGGGACAGTTCACTCCACAATGACATTGCACATTCCAAGACAGCTAGTCAGCTATGTTGAAACCATTTGGGAAAAGAAATTTGTCACACACTGCCTCAATATGACAATCACTTTTGTGAATTTAAAAATCTGTTAAACTACATTGTTCCACCCAGTAATTACAAAATCCAAGCTAGCCACCAGTTAAGCTTTTTGAAAACACTAGTCAAGATAAAGAGCCATAACTCATGAATGAATGATGCAATATCACTACGTGTATTTTTCAAACATGGTCAGGATATTGAACCTCTACCACTACTGACTGAGTTTGGTAAAGATTGGTCAAAACATTTCTCATGCTTTTGAGAGGAAAACAATAATTTGATGAAATTTTGACAATTAAATGGTCATAACTTCTATCATAATGATGCAATACAACTGGTTATCAAACTTGGCCAAGACACTGAATCTGTAGAACTACTAACCGAGATTGGTAATAAATAGTGAAAGAGTTCTTATGCTAATAAGAGGATAGCACAAATTTAGGGAAATTTTGACAAAGAGCGACAACTCCTGTTTGAGTTATGCAATATTGCTGGTTATTCAACTTAGCCAAAATATTGTGCCTTTGCAACTACTGACAAAGTTTGATGAAGATTGGTGAAAGGCTTGTCATACTATTGAGTATACATGGCACAAGGCAGGACATCACACAATGGGACAGGACAGCTTTCATGACACCTATATAGCTACCACTTCACTTGTGAAGTGGGGATATAATAAATTTGTGAGTAATGGAAGCATTAGGTTTCTGATATGGATCTTTTTGCACCATCATGTAAACAACAACCTTCCCAAAGCATTCTTATTGTTTATGGATCTGTGACATCCAACTTTTCTGACTCATTAGTCACAGCAGGGCATTGATTATCCTGTAGACACCAGATTGTACTAATGAACATCAGCCACTCCAAACTGACATTTTAATGTTGCATGTTGATCAATAAAACTAAGCTTCTGCGTCAGGTAACATATGTAGCTGTATCGCGCGTGACAATCAAAGTTCTAAACGTTTACCCAGCAACTCGTTGCACGCTAAGTAACTGTCATGTTGTCGTAGGCTGAATATCTCAAAGTTAACCCTTTCCCTGTTCAATATTAATGTAAGAAATGAATACCACAAATTGAGTATAAATATTAATTAACCCATTACCTCATAGGCTATTTTTAGATCCAACCACTTTGAATAAATCTACCGAAAAGGAGCATTAACTAGAGAAAAGGAAAAGTTTAGAATTTTGTAGTTTGAAGCCATAGTGACAAATAGAGCTTTTTCTCCTATAGAAGCAAATGCTCTATTTATCACAATGGTTTCAACAGGAGATTTTTTCAGAGGCGTAGAAAGGCGTATTTATGGAGGAAAGGCTTAAGATTGTTTTTTATAATGGCACATAAACACAGGACATTTTGGTTGGGCAGAAACTGAAGAAACAGATCTTTATCATACCATAAGCAAACAGAGCAGAGCCTGATCAGAAATTTCCTATAGGACAAGAAAGTTTGACACTGCAAAAGTGACCTCGGACTGACCAAAAATGCAATCCTAACCGTCGTCTTCAATTGAATATTCCCTTTACTCCATAAATACGCCTTTCTACGCTTTTGCAAACAGAGTAGACCCAGATCAGGGTCTGCTCTGTTTGCTTATGATATAATGTAGATATAATTCTACAGTTTCTGTCATGGCCAAAAATTCATGTCCACGTGCCTTTATAACAAATTAATCTACATGTAGTTGATATTCATGACATCATATTTTCTTATATGAATATTCATGTAGGAAAGGGTTAATAAAGTCATTTTCCTGAAACAATTTTCTATTTTTAGTAAAAGTGATACTGACTGAATCGACTGACCCCAAATGCAAATAGCAATCTTTTTCTCTATGCATGCTATATACAAACCATGTTTCATTGGAATATCTCATTAATTACTTAAGTTATCATCCGTCTGCCTGCCAACCGACATGCGTCAATCCAGAATTTTTCTTTGAAAAATCTGGTTATATTTAGTAGTACATTTTGACCTTGGTCATGTATAATAGGATGTAAGGGAAATTTAACCCATTCCTCCATAGGCAATTTTTAGACCAAACCAGTCTTTGAATGAATCTAACCAAAAGCAGCATTTACTAGAGAAAAGTAAAATTTTAGAATTTTGTAGTTTGAAACCATTGTGATATATAGAGCATTTCCTCCTATAGGAGCAAATGCTCTATTTATCAAAATGGTTTCAAGAAGTGGTTATTACAGAGGCGTAGAAAGGCGTATTTATGGAGGAAAGGGTTAAAAGCCAAGTTGCTAAAGGTTGAAAAAAATAGACACATAATTGAACATGAATTAAAAGCAAGTACTAAAATTATAAATATATATACATGTATATAGATAAATTGATCATAAATCATTCCGTCTTTCAACATATAAAGCATACTACACAATTTAAACAAATATGAGGTGAAAAAAAAGCAAAAAACAGAAACTTCACTCCTTCATAACTGAAGAACAATTCATAATGGTTTAGTAAAAATTGATCTTGAAGATATTAATCAGATAAACAGAAACTCCACAATGTAAATTTTAAGACATTTTTTTTTCATCTCTAAGCACAATAAATGGGAATTAATGATAATCCTTTCAAGCAATTTCATTTCAAATGAGACACTGAACAGCTTAATTTGCATCTTATTTGAGTCTGACCACATTTCTAAAAGAATGTTGCAATTTCATGGGTGTTTAATTAAAGATAATAATGGTATGTCAATTTTGCATTTCTGTTTACATGTATATTGAAATAGTGAAGTCTTAACTGCTCCTTCATTTTAATCTGGGTCTGCACTATCTACCTGACTCTGTCTGGCCAATTGTGGTATTATTACACTGCGACTCATATCATATTGGGTTTATCATGTATATATCACAAATTTTAGTTTACTACATTAAGAGGCCATCAAAAACAAGAGTATCGTATATGGTACATAATACGCCCACTTGCAAACTTTCTCTGATTCAACATGCCTTATAAGTGTTGAAATTTTCTAATCTGTGCTTCAGATCTTGATTTCCATATTAAGGTGATACTATTTTTAAAAAAAATGAAGTGAATATCTTATTAAACAAGAGGGTCGTCACGGGTGACAAATGCCCCCAAAGTGTTTGACACCGAAATGCATTTTGGTGGAAAAACAATACAATGTAATGCAGGTGTAACATGAAATTTTGATGCTGTTAAAAATGACACAGGAGTCAGTTCTTAACATTAGAAACAGAACCTTTGACGATTATGATAGCTAAGAAAAGAGCCAAGCGTCAAAACTTAGTTAAAAAGGACCCTAAGTCATTCTCAACGTTAAAAAGGACCCTGGGTTGATTGTCAACGTTTAAGGTATAGGAGATATGCTCTGGACAAGCTTTTTGTATCTGGTAAGATATAGGAGATATGCTCCGGACTGTAAAATTGAGGTCAAAGGTCAAGGTCAAGGTCAGTGATCTGAAAATGGTACATGACTCTCCCCCATCCCAAGATGAACTCACAAACCAAATTTGGATTCCGTAGCTGGTAAGGTATAGGAGAAATGCTCCAGACAAGCTTTGTGTAAAATCTAGGTCAAAGGTCAAGGTCACAGTGACCTGAAAATGGTACGCGACACTCCGCCATCCCAAGATAAACTCACACATTAAATTTGGAATCCGTAGCTGGTAAGGTATAAGAGATATTCTCTGGACAACCTTTTTTGTAAAATCGAGGTCGAAGGTCAAGGTCAAGGTCACAGTGACCTGAAAATGGTACGCGACACTCCGCCATCTGAAGGTGATCTCACAAACCAAATTTGGAATCCGTATCTGGTAAGGTATAGGAGATATGCTCTGGACAAGCTTTTTGTAAAATCGGTCAAGGTCAAGGTTAAGGTCATAGTGACCTGGAAATGGTACATGACATTCCGCCATCCCAAGATGAACTCACACACCAAATTTGGAATCTGTAGCTGGTAAGGTAAAGGAGATATGCTCCGGACAAGCTTTTTGTAAAATCGGTCAAAGGTCATGGTCAAGGTCACAGTGATCTGAAAATGGTACGCGACACTCCTCCATCCCAAGATGAACTAACACACCAAATTTGGAATCCTTAGCTGGTAAGGTATAGGAGATATACTCCGGACAAGCTTTTTGTAGCTGGTAAGGCATAAGCTTTTTTTAAAATCGAGGTCAAAGGTCAAGGTCAAGGTCACAGTGACCTGGAAATGGTACGCGACACTCCGCCATTCTAAGATGAACTCACACACCAAATTTGGAATCTGTAGCTGGTAAGGTAAAGGAGATATGCTCCGGACAAGGTTTTTGTAAAATCAAGGTCAAAGGTCAAGGTCAAGGTCACAGTGATCTGAAAATGGTACGCGACACTCCCCCATCCCAAGATGAACTCACACACCAAATTTGGTATCCGTAGCTGATGTGACAAAGGAAATATACTCCGGACAAAAGGTACACACACCCACACACACACACCCACCCACCCACCCACCCACACACCCACCCACACACGCACGGTGCGATCACTATATGCCGCCAAAGCCTAGCTTTGGGGGCATAATAAAAAAGTTACAGCTAATCCTCATTTTCGCAGATTTTTGTAAAGTGCAACGGCCATAACTCTGTAAAGACAAACTGAATGAACCTCTAAATAAACTCAGCTTCAAATTATGTTGCTTAAAACATTAAGTTTCATTTATATCATTTTAATAGTTTTCCCAGAAAACAACAGACAAACTAAAAGTTGACCGACTAACAAAGCAACGAACACACGAAGTTCAAGGACCATAACTTTAGAATAAAATGACATATTCAAAACCCCCGCAATATATGTGAAAATTCACATTAAGGTTTAACCATATAAAAAATTGAAGTAAATATCATTTCAAATGAAAAAGTTATGGCCATCCTCATACTTGAATAGATTTGCATTATTTTTTTAAGTGCAAGGGCCATAACTCCGAAACAACAAATCAAATGATCCTCAGAATTGACTTAGCTTCAGGTCTTGATGCATTAAACATGTGTATGAAGTTCTTAATATCTGTCATACAGTTTTGCCAGAAAACAGTGGACAAACTATTTGCATATATTTACATTTTCTTTAAGTAAAAGGGCAATAACTCCGAAATGACAAATCAAATAAACCTCAAAATCGACTCATCATCAGATCTTGATGCATTAAACATTTTTGTGAAGTTTCATTAATATCTCTCAAATAGTTTTCCCAGAAAACAGCGGACAAACTATTTGCATTATTTTTTAAGGACAAGGGCCATAACTCTGAAACGACAAATCAAATGAACCTCAGAATCAATTCAGTTTCAGATCTTGATGCATTAAATATTTGTGTGAAGTTTCATTAATATCTCTCAAATAGTTTTCCAAGAAAACAGCGGACAAACTATTTGCATATTTTTTAAGGACAAGGGCCATAACTCTGAAATGAAAAATCAAATGAAACTCAGAATCTACTCAGCTTCAGATCTTGATGCATTAAACATTTGTGTGAAGTTTCATTAATATCTGTCAGATAGTTTTCCCAGCAAAACAGCAGACAAACTATTTGCATGTATTTGCATTATTTTTTAAGAACAAGGGCCATAACTCTGAAACAACAAATTAAATGAACCTCAGAATCGACTCAGCTTCAGATCTTGATGCATTTAACATTTGTGTGAAGTTTCATTAATATATCTCAAATAGTTTTCCCAGAAAACAGCGGACAAACTATGCATATTTTTTAAGGACAAGGGCCATAACTCTGAAATGAAAAATCAAATGAACCTCAGAATCAACTCAGCTTCAGATCTTGATGCATTTAACATTTGTGTGAAGTTTCATTAATATCTGTCAAACAGTTTTCCCAGAAAACAGCGGACAAACAAAATGTTGACGGACAGACGAACGAACGAACGAACGAACAGACGAACGAACGAACGAACGGACGGACAGGGCCACGACAACATACGACCACCTTTATTAGGTGGGCGTATAAAAAGGGTCTAATTATGCGTCTGTAAGGCAGGTGGTAGCTAAATGCAGGTCAAAAGTAATGCAGAAAGCTCCTACAGGAGCTTTCTGCATTACTTTTGCCCTGCATTAAGCAACCACCTGCTTTTAAAGACTACTATGTTCAATAAATGTTTGACTGTTTAGGACCGTTCCTACTGTATATCATTAGACTACATTACAATACATATACTGGAGACTAATAAGGTTACTATTCATTATTCACTACTGTAATTACTCTAAATAGTCAAACACCAAATCTCTCCTCTTCACCAGTTTATTGTAGAACTGAGTAAAGTCCATTTGGCAACATTATGACAACTTTAATCCTTTTCCTCCATAAATACCCCTTTGCAAACAGAGTAGACCCAGGTCAGACAGCTCCTATAGGAGTCATCTGATCACGGTCTGCTTTGTTTGCTTATATCACAGTCTGCTTTGTTCGCTTATATCATGGTCTGCTTTGTTTGCTTATATCACGGTCTGCTTTGTTTGCTTATATTACAGTCTGCTTTGTTTGCTTATATTACGGTCTGCTTTGTTTGCTAATACCTTGGTCTGCTTTGTTTGCTAATATCATGGTCTGCTTTGTTTGCTTATATCATGGTCTACTTTGTTTGCTTATATCATGGTCTGCTTTGTTTGCTTATATATCAGTCTGCTTTGTTTGCTTATATTACGGTCTGCTTTGTTTGCTTATATTACGGTCTGCTTTGTTTGCTAATATCTTGGTCTGCTTTGTTTGCTTATATCACGGTCTGCTTTTGTCTGCTTATATCATGGTCTGCTTTGTTTGCTTATATCACGGTCTGCTTTTGTTTGCTTATATCATGGTCTGCTTTGTTTGCTTATATCATGGTCTGCTTTGTTTGCTTGTATCATGGTCTGCTTTGTCTGCCAATACCTGTCATGGTCTGCTTTGTTTGCTTATATCACGGTCTGCTTTGTCTGTCAATACCTTGGTCTGCTTTGTTTTGCTTATATCATGGTCTGCTTTGTTTGCTTATATCACGGTCTGCTTTTGTTTGCTTATATCACGGTCTGCTTTTGTTTGCTTATATTATGGTCTGCTTTGTTTGCTTATAGAATGGTCTGCTTTGTTTGCCAATACCTTGGTCTGCTTTGTTTGCTAATATCATGGTTTGCTTTCATGGTCTGCTTTGTTTGCTTATAGAATGATATAGATATGATTCTACAGTTTCTGCCATGGCAAAGATTTAATCAGTTTATATGCCATTTTAAACATATTCGTCTAATTTATTAATAGTCATGATGTCATGAATGAATAAATGAAAAGACTTTATTTAAAGATAATGTTAAACATGAACATCCATGGAGTAAAGGGTTAAATGAAACAAACGGAGTAGCAGCCAGTGTAGATTATTCTGATCAGGAGCAGTTTGATCTGTGTCTGCACTGTTTGCAAAAGTTTGCCAGAATATCTGGGATAACTACAGTGTATTCTGTGTTACTGTCTCTATCGCCTATTGCTTTAGGCCAGTCGTAATTCAGTTGAGCACATTAGATACAATAAAATATTCCAAGTGACCTACATGGTATATCTGATCTCATAAATTAAACATCAGAAATCAGTGCATCTATTATCTTACAAATCTAAATTTTCATGAGACTTGGCTTAAATATCTGTTTATCTGTAAGTTTTCATGTACAGTAAAAGCTTTATTCAATGACCAACACGATGTCCAATTCTGGGCTTTTTCCAGGTAAGTGGTAGCTAAATCCTACATTAAAGTTGTGCAAATTGACCTTTGTTCTGTATTAACCCTTTCCTCCATAAATACGCCTTTCTTAACACTTCTAATAACCACTCTTGAAAACATTGTGATAAATTGAGCATTTGCTCCTATAGGAGCAAATGCTCTATTTATCACAATGGTTTCAAACTATGAAATTCTAAAATTTTACTTTTCTCTAGTAAATGCTCCTTTTGGGTAAATTCATTCAAAGAGGTTGGGTCTAAAATAGCCTATGGAGGAAAGGGTTAAGAAACCAGTTATTCTTATAGACCTCAATGTGTGTTAATTAAAAATGGCCACTTAGAGAGACATACGGTTGGCTACAAACTGACTGCAAGTCACACATCATTTGCAGACTAGAGTAAATGTTGCAAAAAAACAAATTTTTAGATATCTTTTCCTAAATTTCTTTTTAAAGCAAGTAATCCATGTCAAACAGCTTAGAATTGGAAAATTCTTTCTAAAGCAAATAATCCATGTCAAACCAGCGTGAATTTGGATAATATTTTGACACAGCTGAAGTAATTGTCACCCAAGGTCATTAAGAATTTACATTAATGCTAATGAGATTCAAAATCACTAGCCATTATATTTAATTTGAATTGGCATGCTCCTAATAAAATCCCTATGTATGGTAAAAGGTCACATTTATTACTTTTTTCAAAAGGAATAGTCCATCATTAGTATGAGAGGGAAAACTTTTAAACAAGGAACACAAAGCATATCCTGACCAGAGGGCTTGATTCTCTAGACATCCTCCGATACAGGCCTTCACTGCTTTTAAAGGTCTGAATCTGTTTCCCACATTCAAAGCTATTAAAGCCTTCAATGTATTGAATGATTTAACCTATTTTGTGCATTAAATCAATTCAGGAAGTGAATATTATGAAAGCAACTTATAATACATCTGACTTCGGGATGACAAGTCATTACAACACTCTCTTATGCTTAAACAAGGAAGTTTGAGTGCTTTTTTTAAAATCTTTGGTATGACCCTGATGTGCACAGAACCTGCGACCTCCTGCCTGGGAAGTGAACTGATGACTTATATAATCGGAGTATTATTGGACCATTATGAAAGCAATGTAGAAAGCTCCTAGGGAGTTGTCTACAAATCCATCATCCTGAAATAAGCTACCACCTCACCTGTCTAAAAGACCCAAGAATTAAGATAGTTTGAATGATGGCTGTGGAGAGGTTCTCATGTTTTCAGGTATAGTAATTGCATATATATATACTAAAGAGGAAGTTAACACTAAGGCGGCCTGTTAGTAGATATACAAAATCCAATGTAACGTATTCTTGTCTTTGTCAACCCATTACCTCATAGGCTATTTTTAGATCCAACCACTTTGAACAAATCTACCGAAAAGGAGCATTAACTAGAGAAAAGGAAATATTTAGAATTTTGTGGTTTGAAACCATTGTGATAAATAGAGCATTTGCTCCTTTATGAGCAAATGCTCTATTTATCACAACGGTTTCAACAGGTCACTTTTGCAGAGGCATCAAAAGGCGTCAATATGAGGGAATGGGTTAAAATTGCATACATCAGTGCAAAATTAGATTGGAAAATAAGAGCGTAAGTAATAGCTAGTATGTAATAACTTGTTAGCGTCCATGACAGGGGAGAATTTAAAACTTATCACCAAACATTTAACAAAAAAAACAACATTTAACAACTATTGTAGGTGAAATTGAAAAAAGTAAGACTTTATCATAACAATCTTCTAACCCAATTATGCCCTTTCTTAAAACTAAACTTTTATTTTTGATACAGGTCTATTCTTTATTTGTTGGGAGTCCTTTACACAGTTCATGAGTACCAGTAGATTGCAGAGCAGTGGACAGAGTAGACCCACATGAAAAAGTTCTAAGATCCTCTTGGAGCAATATTATCTGAAGCTGACACCTTTAACACATTCCCTCATACTGACGACTTTCGAAGATTCTGTAAATGCTCTATTTATTACAATGATTTTAAACTACAAAATTCTAAAAAAAAAGTGCTTTTCTCTAGTTAATGCTCCTTTTCAGTAGATTTATTCAAAAAGGTTGGAACTAAAAATAGCCTATGAAGGAATGGGTTAATGCTCCTTTTTGATTTATTCAAAGTGGTTGGATCTAAAAACAGCCTATGAGGGAAAGGATTAAGGAGTACCATGTAAAAAAAAGGTTACGTAATAGTTCGTTCTACTACAATTCCATTCAAAACTCAACAAAATATGTTACAGTTGCTATGTAACAATAGCCACTTGACAACAGATGTGGACATGATAAAGTTTGACACTAAAAGGTAACATGTTGAACAGCTGTTACAAAATGGGTCCTCCTTCTTCAATGCCAGTCACTTTGGCCACATTCTGCTTTAATGAGCATGACAGAAATATTCAGTTAACCCTAAAATCAACACTTAGTAACTTTTGTCTGCTAAAAATGTTGCCTGCTCAAACTTGTTTACCCCTTTTTCATTTCACTCATTTTTCAAGGTACTGGTCAGGGTGATCCTAATGATACATTAACCCTTTACTCCATAGCCTATTTTTAGACCCAACCTCTTTGAATAAATCTACCCAAAAGGAGCATTTACTAGAGAAAAGAAAAATGTTAGAATTGTGTAGTTTTGAAAACACTGTGATAAATAGAGCATTTGCTCCATTGAAGCAAATGCTCTATTTATCACATTGGTTTCAAGAAGTGACTTTTACAATGGCGTAGAAAGGCATATTTATGGAGGGAAGGGTTAACCCGTTACTCCATAAATATGCCTTTCTATGCCTTTGCAAACAGAGTAGACCAAGATCACATCGTTCCTGTAGGAGCCGTCTGATCAGGGTCTGTTCTGTTTGCTTATGATATAATATAGATATTATTCTACAGTTTCTGCCATGGCCAAAAAATCCTGCATTCATGTGTAATCAGAAAAAAAATAATATTCAAGACATCAAGGGTTAAAATACATGTACATGTACTTGTTATAACTGTTCCTATTTTTATTGCTAACTTTTAAGAATTTTAACTTTTTCGCTATTACACTTGTCCACACTATTACTGGTGTTGACTTAAATCTACACCAACCTGTTTTAAACCTTTCAACCCTGAATTTTCAAGTGGAACAGTCCATTGTTGTTTATTGGTAGATGCCATACAGTATGAAAGGGTAAAATTTGCGTGTGAATTCTTAGTGGCAAACCATGCAGACCCCCTAGGATCCGTCTGATCTGGATCTACACTGTTTGCAAAATGTAAGTGCATGGATGTCCAGGGTCAAAGCTGAATGGTACATCATTTTTAATTGTAAATGTAGTCGATTCCACATTTAACCCATGACCTCATAGGCTATTTTTAGATCCAACCCCTTTGAATAAATCTACCGAAAAGGAGCAATAACTAGAGTAAAGGAACATTTTAGAATTTTGTAGTTTGAAACAATTGTGATAAATAGAGCATTTGCTTCTATAGGAGCAAATGCTCTATTTATCACATTTGCTTCAACAGGTGACTTTTGCAGAGGCGTCAAAAGGCGTCAATATGAGGGAATGGGTTAAAGATTAAGGCTTTGCTAGATGATTTTGAATGATAAACAAAGCAGACCCTGATCAAAACTACAAAATTTTGCCCTTAGGACATGGATGCCTCACTGAAAATATTGTGTCTCTAAATCAAGCGCTTTTCAGTGAAGAAAATTTCCGAGTCTTATAACACTGGTAAAATGGTCGGAGCATAAATTCCCTTCTTTACACACACCTTCAATGTTGTTCATCTGTGAAATTTTGAAGTCAATCCTCCCATTAGTGTGTGAGGAGTGGACACCCAAGATTTGCGAGATGTGCATACAGTCGGATGTACGGACAGACAGGAGCACGGCTATATGACTCCAACCTTGTAGGGAGGGATAAAAACCGTGATCTAGGTCTACACTGTTTGCTAATGCCAGTAACACATTTCTATATGGCTGAAAGTAGATTTAATCTGCATCTTTATTGTTTGACAATGTTTGACTTTCATTACTTCAGGCAATTGGAATATGCAGATATTATGTACCAGTACATTTTTCATCCATTTCTTTAAAAACATGAAATCTGATTAGATACCGTAACCAAGTTACCTAACAAGTCACATAGATCTAAAGATTTTGTAAAGGTTCCCAAAAGTTACCCAGTAACATTAAAAGGGTTCTACAGGTTAAATACTTCATGTTTATGGTTATTAGTTTAGAGTTTTTAGTAACTGATTTTGGTGTTACAATTCTTGTATACAACTATAATCCATTACAATGGTGAGATATGTCTTACATCAGCTGTGAAGGAGTGAAATTAATGACTTTACAGTAGAATGTCTTCTAAGTGATCACTCAGTGAGTTAATACAAGCCTCTTCAAAAGCAGCTGGCTGCATAATGGATAATGCAATAGGAAAGTGCAGTAAAACCCCGCTAATGCGACCACCTAAAAAAGATATAATTCTGGGTGCTAGATGCAGGTGGTAGCTTAATGCAGGGCAAAAGTAATGCAGAAAGCTCCTAGAGGAGCTTTCTGCATTACTTTTGCCCTGCATTAAGTAACCACCAGTCCTGCTTATAACGACATCCATGTTTATTAAGTGGTTGCATTAGAGGGGTTCTACTGCAAAACAGACAGCTCCTGACTGAGCGTCCTGCATTTCTTTCATCTGCATGAAACTATCACCTGTTTGACCCATTCCCTCATATGACATCTTTTGACACCTCTGTCACTTTTTGGTCCATTGTGATAAATAGAACATTTGCTCCATATAGGAGCAAATGTTCTATTTATCACAATAATTTCAACACTGCACAGATATAATTTTTTCTATTTTTCTTGTAAATGCTCCTTTTCAGTAGATTTATTCAAAGAGGTTGGGCCTAAAAATTTCCTATGAGGTAATAGGTTAGAGATCAACAAAGAGACTTTTTTACTGATCACTATAGAGGGGGTATACTAAATATATCCATTATCCAAACACCAATCAAAGGCATGCAAAAACAATCTTAAATAGATGGGCTATGAAGATTTCCAAGTTGCACGTTGAGGTTCTGTTGCCTATCTTTTTTTTAACCCTTTCCTCCATAAATACGCCTTTCTACGCTTCTGTAATAACTACTTCTTGAAATCATTGAGATAAATAGAGCATTTGCTCCTATAGGAGCAAATGCTCTATTTATCCCAATGGTTTCAAACTACAAAATTTTAAAATTTTACTTTTCTCAAGCAAGTGCTCCTTTTCGGTAGATTCATTCAAAGAGGTTGGGTCTAAAAATAGCCTATGGAGGAAAGGTTAACAAACTCCAAAACTATCTTCAAAGTATCTATTAACGCAATTCTATCACAGATCTTAACCCTTCGCTCCATAGATATGCCCTTCAATGCATGTGCAAACAGAATAGACCCAGATGAGACAGCTCCTCTAAGAGCCTTCTGATCAAAGGGCCTTTTGGCATTTTGGCAGAATACATGTACATGAAAACAATGGAATTGTCATAGCCCTAGTATAAAACAAACACCCATACCAAAAGGTTAATGATATACAACCTAGCATTGTTAGTTAGAGAAACGAGCTTGGATTGGCTCGCGGGTCTTTCTGGTTACGAAATCGAATTGTGACCCAAACTCCGATGATCTGAAAAAAAATCGCAAACATAGCAAGTAATTCAATGGTCAAACTACAAAAATGACTAAAATTTTGCAACAGATGTACACCATAAAGCTTATCTCAAGAAGGCTTGAATACCGTACTGTAGACCTTATGCAGAGCTTAGGATAAAAGGCATATTTCTAAGCCAAATCCAATCTTATCAGTACTCATTCAAACTGGAATTATCACTGAATCTTATTGTCATACAAGCCCTTGTAAGAATATGTAATGTATTTAATAATTAAGGGGTCATTACTATGTAACAAGCGCTCCTCAGCTCATCTGTTAGATTGTAGCCTTGTTGACTTGTGAACATGTGCATGAATAGTAAAGAAGTAATAGCCAATGTCAAACTTTCCAGACGTCAACAAGGACAATGACATTTTACGCATATTAACCCTTTCCTCCATAAATACGCCTTTCTATGCCTCTGTAATAACTATTTCTTGAAACCATTGTGATAAATAGAGCATTTGCTCCTATAGGAGCAAATGCTCTATTTATCACAATGGTTTCAAACTACAAAATTCTAAAAAAATTCTTATCTCCAGTAAATACTCCTTTTGGGTAGATTCATTTAAAGAGGTTGGGTCTAAAAATAGCCTATAGAGGAAAGGGTTAATTTCATAATCAAACAGAGGCCCTCTGATCAGGGTCAGCACTGTTTGCAAAATCATGAAAAGCAAACAGAGCTAACTGTTTGCAAATGCGTAAAATGTGTTTGTATGAGGGAAAGGGTTAAATGTATGAGTGAAGGATTAACCCTTTCCCTCAATGAAAAACCCCTTTTCATGCATTTGCAAACAGAGTAGAACTAGATCAGATGGCTCCTATAGTAGTCATCTGATCAGGGTCTGCTCTGTTTGCTTTGACATGATAAAGATCTGACTTTACAGTTATTGCCAAAGCAACAAGATATGTTTGTGAAACATTACGCCCCGATATTACCTTTGACCTTGACCTTAACAAGTCAACCTTGACATTAATAAGTCACCCCTAAAAATGTTTGCCTCCCTAAGTTGCACATGTATGCCAAGTTTGAAGTATGTATGTGCAATTATCACCAACATTAAAGTTGGGGCCCAAACAGACAAACAAACCAACCGACAGACAGAACAAAAACAATGTGCCCCCCGCCCCACCACCCGTGATTAAAAAGGGGGGGGGAATAAAAATCATAAATATTCATTATGATGTAATTATTTCGTACATGAATATTGAACCTTATCTCACTACATGTATATATTTTCTCTGCCCAAAATCATGACTTGATTTTTATAATGTTAACCAACACTATGACTTCTTTTGTAAAATTATTGCCGGAGTATAAAACAGCGTAGGCATATGATTTAGAGGTTAAAGTACCGTGTTCAGGGTTCATACAGAGATTTGGAGGGAAAATTCATGCACTTTTCAAGGACTTACTCAAAATTCAAGCACTATTAGTGACACAACCTGTTGTGCCCAAACACTGAATAAGCCCATTCAAAAGCAACCACAAGCAGGAAATAGCTTAATTCAGTGCAAGAGTATTGCAGAAGGTTTCTACAAGATCTTTCTGCATTACTTTTACACTTCAATAAGTAGTCACAGATCTGCAAATGTCAAAGATTCTACTATAGTTTACTTGAATGATGAGCCATAGGAAATTAGCCAAGTGTTCTGCCTGGACAGTTTTTAAGGACATTTATGAAGATTTTCAAGTACTTTTTAAGCACTTTTCAGGATTGACCAAAATTTAAGCACTTTTCAAGCACTTATGTTTTCAAGCACTTTTCAAGACACCCTCTGAAATTCAAGGAGTTTTCAAGGCTGTGCGAACCCTGACACAGCATTTACTTTTGGTCCAAACCACTTGCAAATTTCGGTCAAATTGCAATATTGTACAAGCTGTTAGACAATAGAAGCAGTTTACATATCATATACTAAACTACAATCATAAATGCCTGATTATTATAAATACCACTTATAAATCATAACTTGCCCTTACTCCATGAATATTCATACAGTGAACCCTCGATACAACGGAGGTGTTTATTTCTAGACATTGTGCTGGTATAACCAGGTTGCCGTTATAACGAGTTTAAATATGAAAGGAACCATATGGCCAGTTTTAAACAGGTACCAACAGGCGATCGCTTAATGCAGAACACAAGAAGTGCAAAAAGCTCCCCATGGGAGCTTTTTTGCACTTCTTGTGATCTGCATTAAGCGATCACCTGTGTTATTGGCATTGCACCTATTTATTCAGTGGTTGTTTCAAAGAATTACCGGTAATTTTGTTTCAATTCATACTGCCGGTATAACGAGGGTGCCATTGTAATGAATGCCGGTATAATGTATAATTGTTTATATATATTGACACACATAAACACGGGAAATATTGGCCATAGCAGAAACTGTAAAATCATATCTATATTATTTCATAAAGCAAACAGAGCAGACCCTGATAAGACAGCTCCTATAGGAGCCATCTGATCTGGATCTACTCTGTTTGCAAAGGCATATTTGTGGAGTAACGAGTTAATAATGTCATGAGATACATTCACAGAATACAACAGACAAGCGATGCACAAGTGATCCCTAAGTGTCTTCTTATGTGACAATTAACACTTAACCTTATCATGATGCTTTTAACCCTTTCCTCCATAGGCTATTTTTAGACCCAACCTCTTTGAATGAATCTGCCCAAAAGGAGCATTTACTAGAGAAAAGGA
Source organism: Azorinus chamasolen (assembly GCA_963576725.1). Taxonomy (NCBI): domain Eukaryota; kingdom Metazoa; phylum Mollusca; class Bivalvia; order Cardiida; family Solecurtidae; genus Azorinus; species Azorinus chamasolen. The sequence continues at coordinate 76,546,397 of OY755248.1, forward strand.
AAATGTTAGAATTGTGTAGTATTGAAACCATTGATAAATAGAGCTCTATTTATCACAATGGTTTCAAGAAGTGAATATTACAGAGGCGTAGAAATGTGTATTTACGGAGGAAAGGGTTAACCCTTTACTTCATTAGGAATTTATGACTTCCTGAAAATTAGTTAACCCTTTCCTTCATGTAAATGCATTTTTGCACATTTGCAAACAGAGAATGTCAAGATCAGTTGGCTCCTATATAGGATTCAGGGTCAGGGTCTGCTCTGTTTGCTACTGGAATTTGAAAGACCTGCTTCTTTAGTTTCTAAAATGGCTACAATGTTCCACTTTCCATATTTCATTATAAGTTATAACTATTTTGTCCTTGAGTATTCAGTAGGTACTGAACTTTGGAATAAGCATAGAACTGGGAAAGGGTTAAGTCGATGGTCAAAGTTTATAAATATATTTAAAACAACACTCTATTCACATGTGCAACAAATCTAACATGTTAGACAAATCAAACAAAGTTAGCAATTAATCTCATGCCCAGCTCCAAATAGTCTTCCTGTAATACCCAAAAAGCTCATTTACTGGTACTTACTTCTGTGAAACTAAACACCAAACCAACAGCACCCGTCACAGTAAAAGCCCCGTGAATTCGAGGTTTTACTTTTTCCAAACACGTTTTACATGGACATTCTTCTGCTTCAGCGTTGATATCGGATGGCTCGCCACGGCAACATGCCGCTTTGCTGAGGTGACAACAATCAAGCTGAAATTTATTTACAATAATACTAAAAATATCTCACAAAGTTTCATGTGAATCTATACTAAAACAAAAGATAAAGGTGGACATACTCAAACACTAAAATCGTCATTTTTCAGAGTAGAATACGTCAACTGATGTTTATTGGCATGCCTATACGGTATGAAAGGGTTATAAATTGTGAGAGCTTTTGAATGGCAAACAGTGCAGGCCCAGAGTCTACACTGTTTGCAAATGACAGTACACTCTATTCCCTCAATCAAAGGCTTAACCCTTTCCTCCAAAGGCTATTTTTAGATCCAACTTCTTTGGATGCATCTACCAAAAAGGAGCATTAACTAGAGGAACGGAATTTTTTAGAATTTTGTAGTCTGAAACCATTGTGATAAAAAGAGCATTTGCTCCTATAGGAGCAAATGCTCTATTTATTACAATAGTTTCATCAAGTGACTAATACAGAGGCGTAGACAGGCGTATTCATGTAGGAAAGGGTTAAAGAAAAGGCATATTTGTGAGTTTTGTCTGCCTCAGATACTTATTAATACCTTGTAAGCAAATGTTTAACCCTTTTTCATGCATTTGCAAACAAAGTAGACCCAGATCAGATGGCTCTCCTATAGGAGCTGTCTGAATCTGATCAGGGTCTGCTCTGTTTGCTTTTGACATGATATATATAGATCTTAATCTACAGTTTTCAAACATGGCAAAAAATTCCTTTGAAAATTTATTTACCTCATAAATATTCAGTTACCGGTTATTAATATTCATGATGTCATCATTTCTTACATGAATACTAAACAGGGGTAGGGTTAACTCCTTGAGTGGTGAATATTCAAAGTGGAATGACCCATCAGTGTTTAACCCATTACCTCATAGGCTATTTTTAGACCCATTACCTCATAGGCTATTTTTAGACCCATTACCTCATAGGTTATTTTTAGACCCAACCTATTTGAATGAATCTACCCAAAAGGAGCATAAACTAGAGAAAAGTAAAAGTTTAAAATGTTGTAGTTTAAAACCATTGTGATAAATAGAGCATTTGCTCCTATAGGAGCAAATGCTCTATTTATCACAATGGTTTCATTAAGTGACCTTTACAGAGGCGTAGAAAGGCGTATTTATGGATGAAAGGGTTAAACTATGATTATCAACTAAGCGTTCAAAGGATTAACATGGCTACCAGTGTATATCACAATATTTATCATTGATATTCTCCATCTGCTATCTTATCTTGCCAATAAGATTTTCACCCTTCAAACTAGTGACAAGTTCACTTCAAGATAAAGACCAACATTGAAAGCCTTGTGAGAAGAGACACACATGTCACTTTAAAGATAATGACTCGCAATACCATCCACAATAAACGAACACTGGACAAAAAACTTATGTTATAGAGTTATTCTCCACCAGATACTAGGAGCATAGATTTAACTTGAGTGTCATAATCTATGCAATGTTTGGTTTGATTAAGGAAAATTTCAAGCTTTCCACATCACTGGAATGGGCATAAAACTAATTAAAAGTACGGCCATTGTTATGTTCTCAAGTTTTTGCATGAAATGAGAAATATGTAAATGTTCAATGAACAAGAGTGTTCTTGTAAAGGAACACAGGTCTCACCTGCTGGGAGAAGTGGGAGTCAGACAGATAGACAGACAGATGGACAGACAGACAGATGACGGAAAAGTGATCCCTATGTGACACACTGCCTATCGGCAGGTGACACAAACATTGGCAATAAAACAAAACAAACAAAAAATTCCCTCACATTGACGCCTCTGTAAAAAGTCATTTTTTGAAACCATTGTGACACTGCACAATTCTAAAAATTTCCTTTTTAAATTTTCTAATAAATGCTCCTTTTCAGTACATTTATTTCAAAGAGGTTGGATCTAAATATAGCACATGAGGGAATGTGTTAATCTTCCTTTCTAATTGTTTTAAATAGCCCTCCAGAGCAAAAGCTTATGGCTTTATAAATATAATCATCCCTGAAAATCAATAAGAGAATCAATAATCTAGTATGAAATATGTAAATAAAATTTACAAATTAAGTATGCACCTATAAAAATGTTATCCCTTTTCTCAATGAAAACACCTATCTATGTCTTTGCAAACAGAGCACACCGTAATCAGACAGCTCCTATAGGAGCCATCTGATAAGGGCCTGCTCAGTTTGCTTATGAAATAATATGAATACAGTAAAACCCAGCTAATGTGACCTACTAAAAGGTTTAATTCTGGTTGCTAGATGCAGGTGGTAGCTTAATGCAGAACAAAAGTAAAGCAGAAAGCTCCTAGGAGCTTTCTGCATTACTTTTGCACTGCATTAAGCAACCACCTGCTTATAAAAACACCCAAGTTAATTTATTAAGTGGCCGCATTAGAGGGGTTCTACTGTACATACATGTATGTTATTCCATAGTTTCTAGCACGGCTAAATATGTCTGTGGTCATCTGCCATAATAAACATGAATCTAATTATCATTGATGATGTCATTATTTCTGACATGAATATTTATAGAGTAAAGGGTTAAAATGGTTACACAAGTCAGGAACAGATCACAGGTGCCAGGCGTGTGACCATTTCATAAATACTACTGACAAACATCTTCAATATATGTTTAGACATCATACTTTGACAGAAAAAAAAAAGTTTTGAAAAAAAAAATTCTTGTACATGTAGTATAATACCATGTAAAGGTGTGTAGTATACTACACGACAAAAATCGAAACTTTTTTTTCTGCTGTCAAAGTATGATGTCTAAACTTATTTGAAGATGTTTATTAGTAATATTTATGAAACTGTCATGTGCCTGGTACTTGTGGAACAGATTAGAAACAGCCAATTTGTGGAAACAGTTTATAAAAACAACTTACACATGCTATTTACTTTACAAAACAGTACTTAACATAAATACATGTACATTTATGATTACATAATATTGTTTATCCTGCAGATGTCCAAAATCAACTGGTTAGGTTTAACCCGTTATTCCATAAATACACCAGACCATAACAAGATAGAATTTGGTTAACACTTTACTCCATGAATATTCATGTAAATAATGACATCATGAATATTAATTAGATTAATTGTTACACTGGCCATGGTAGAAACTGTAGAATAATATCTATATCATAAGCAAACAGAGCAGGCCCTGATCAGACGGCTCCTACAGGAGCCGTCTGATCTGAGTCTACTCTGTTTGCAAAGGTACAGGAAGGCATATTTATGGAGTATAGAGTAAACAAATAAGGAATCTGATAGCATCAGTGATACAAATAAAATACATAAATTAACCAAACCTAATATTGTGACTACTCTTTAGAATCGTCTTTTTGAGAAATTCTAAAGAGCGGTCTAAAACAATGGGTTTGGTGGAGAAATGACAATTTTAGTACTTGGATATGTACATTTATCTAGAGTTCTGAGAACAATTCCATTCATATTTTTTGATCTTGTGATCTGGGTCCAAGCTGTTTAAATGGCTCTATGACACCTTGTTCTGACGGTGACACGAATAATCATGACTGCATCATCTGCACAGCATCTCATGGGCTTGGTGCAAAACTATTGTAACTCCTTCACTTTGTGAAAGAGTTACAATTGTTTTGCACCAAGCCCTCGATCTGTACTTACCCCATCACATGATGGATGACCATCTGGCTCTGACACATTCTTGTTCTGATCCTCAAACCCACAACACTCCAGCTTGTACTGTATGGTGTCTTTGAGCTTGTTGTCTGCTGCCCGCCAGCCCTGCTTCACTAAACTCACTTCTTGGTCCTGGTTCACTGCCAGCAGTGCACAGCCAAAGGAAAATTGCACAAGGAATAACAGGAATAATATGATCATGTACTGACGACTGAGTAAAGGATCATCTAGGAACAAAGCTGTCATATACCATTCCCACATTACAGGGTTGCCACAAAATAGAGGAAACAAAACTCCCTGACATTTCCCTGACATAATTTCAAATTTCCCTGACACATTACACTGCGAAATTTAGTCTTTCCGTCATAATTTCTGTAATACTTTATGAAATTTAAAAATATATTGACCTTTATCCTGTTTTTTCAAAATTCCCAAACAATTCCCTGACATTTGCTTATACATGTACTTGTATTTTCAAATTTCCCTGACAGTTCTCAAAATTCTCTGACCTTGAAAAAATTCAATTTCCCTGACTTTTCTCTCATGCATGGCAACCCTGCACATAGATTATTATTAGATCCAATCCCTTTGAATAAATCTATCAAAAAGGAGCATTTACTTAAAAGAGAAAAGGAAACATTTAGACTTGTATAGTTTTGAAACAATTGTGATAAATCGAGCATTTGCTACTATGGAGTAGTATACTCTTGTTTATGACAATGGCAGAGGCATCAATATGAGGGGGTGGGTTTTTGGAATATGGCTTTTAACCCTTTCCTCCATAAATACACCTTTCTATGCCTCTGTAATGTCACTTTTTGAAACCATTGTGATAAATAGAGCATTTGCTCCTAAGGAGCAAAATTTTATGCTCTATTTATCACAATGGTTTCTGAACTACAAAATTCTAAAAATTTTCCCTTTCTCTAATTAATGCTCCTTTTCGGTATATTTATTGAAAGAGGTGTCAGGGGCTTGTCTCGAGTCCAAAATTTGTGCTAAACGAGCTATTCGAGAATTATAAGCGCTCCATGGTACATTGTATAGTGGAGTGCTGTTGTCCTATCAGTATCAAGGAATTATTAGTGCTCCTGGGTACATTGTATAGTAGAGTGCTGTTGTCAAAAAAAAAAAAAAAAGTGCCTAGTTATAGTCTACTTTCAGTCCGAATGACCGCTTAGCTGACTGTACATTTACTCCCCTGCCCTGGTCATTGAGTCATTCGTCTACAATATTGAGCACTGCTAACATATGGCGCAATCATGCAGCCGCAGTACCGGCGAGTGACCCTCACAGGTACCCATTTAACCTCTGGGTGAAGAGGAGGTGTAGGAGGGAGACACTGAAAAGCGTCTCTGAAATCTCCGAGAGAGACCGGGATTTGAACCCCAGACCTCCGGACTGATAGTCAAGCGCATTACCACTAGACCACCGCACACCACCGGTGCGTTACTGTACAAAACAGGTTTGTAAGTCACATGACTTTCGTGTGTGTAAATTGACTTGTTTGTTTGTGTTGATTGACCCTCTCCCTGTTCTATGTTTATTTCAAATTTCGACACCTACTTAATATTCATGGACAAAATAGATATAATGAAATATGGAAGGTGGTACATTGTAGCCATTTTAGGAAGTAAAGAAACAGACCTATCAAATTCTATTAGCAAAAGAGCAGACCCTGATCAGACGGCTCCTATAGGAGCCGTCTAATCTGGGTATACTCTGTTTGCAAATGTGTGAAAATGCCTTTCTATGAGGGAAAGGGTTAACATCTGTTTCTGCTCACCAGTGTCACTGGGACTATGGGCTAATTAACTGGAAGCCCAGAGAGAGAGGGGAGATGATACAAAGAAACTCTGGCACGATACCTTATTCTTATTATTGACAGAGTTTCTCTGGTTCTTTTAGATGCCCAGCATTAATCATAAATGACTTTCAGATACAATAATAAAAGGATACAAAAAAGAGAAGAACTTGGTGATGTTTAACTGCTCCAACCAGTCCCACAAGCGCTACAAAGAACAGGAACACACCACATACTATCACACTGGCTACAAGGGAAAAACTGACCACAAATGCTGCGAGTCGAAAATATGCCGCAACGCTGATAAGTATGAACGACACAATCTGAAAATAAAGAAATGAAATCAGGGTTTCATTATAATGAAAACATTCCGAAATTTTCTTACAAGATATGAGTTTGCAAATAGTTTAACCCATTCCCTAATACTGACGACTTTTGACGACTCTGTAAAAGTCACTTTGTGTAACCATTGTGATAAATAGAGCATTTGCTCCTATAGGAGCAAATGCTCTATTTATCACAATGGTTTCGAAATACAAAATTCTAAAATTTTCCTTTTTTCTAGTTAATGCTCCTTTTCGGTAAATTTATTCAAAGGGGTTGTATCTAAAAATAGCCTATGAGGTAATGGGTTAAGAGGGAGATAATATTAATCCTTTCTTTCATATGAACACCATTTCACACATTTACAAACAGAATACCAGGTAGACCCTTCAGTAGGACTCGTCTAATCAGGATCGCCTTTGTTTGCTTATAGAATTATAACAGATCTCACTCTGTTATAATTTCATAAGCAAACAGTGCAGATCCTGATCAGACAGCTCCAACAGGAGCTGTCTGATCTGGGTCTACTCTGTTTGCAAAGGTATATAAAGGAAAGGGTTAAAGTGATAATTACAAGCAAACACACAGTCACATACAAATATACGCAATTACTTGAACAACCTGTTCACAGAGCAAGTTTATCTGAAGACACAATGAGTGCTTTCCTGTCCTTAGCCCATTTAACCCTTTCCTCCATAAATACGCCTTTGTAAAAGTAACTTTTTGAAATCATTGTGATAAATAGAGCATTTGCTCCTATGGAGCAAACGCTCTATTTATCACAATGGTTTCAAGACTACACAATTCTAAAATTGTCCTTTTCTATAGTTAATACTCCTTTTCGGTATATTTATTCAAATAGGTTGGATCTAAAAATAGCCTATGAGAGAATGGGTTAATGCTGAAAATAAATGAGTTATAATTTTCAAACTGAGTGACAAATAAGGGGCTACAGTTAAGGGTCATCTGATCTGTGATCAAAAATGCTTTGTGCTGGGATATCCTAATATTCCAACCTATCTGAATATATGAACTTAATTATTCATGTACATCGCATATCAAACAACAGCAGATTCCAGTTTGAATACATTGTCATATAATTAACCCGTTCCCTCATAAGCTATTTTCAGATCCAACCTCTTTGAATAAATCTACTGAAAAGGAGCATTTAGTAGAGAAAAGGCAAATTTTACAATTGTGTAGTTTAGAAACCATTGTGATAAATAGAGCATTTGCTCCTATGGAGCAAATGCTCTATTTATCACAATGGTTTCAAGAAGTGACTATTACAGAGGTGTAGAAAGGCGTATTTATGGAGGAAAGGGTTAAACAGCATCTGAAAGGGTTACGAAAGTAGTTAATGACAGTGTATATATATGTATACATAGATCTATCATGTATAATGGGCCTTGATGCATCAAAGTGAACATTTATGAATACATTAGCATTGATGTTCTAAGCCGAATATCATCCTCAATCATGTAGTATCACTGTCATATATATTCGCTATAGCAACCAAAGAAATATCGCCAACAAAATCAGAAAACTTTTACTTATTCGTATGGAGGACGATCAACGCCAAAATTGCATCATGCTTTGTGGCATTTCAGTTTGCTTCATTGTAATTGCATCATGCATTGTGGCATTTCAGTTTGCTTCATGATAAATGCATCCTGCATTGTGGTGTTGAACAGTTTGCTAAACGATTATTGCATGTCAAAATGGGAGTCCTTCTTTCATTGAAGTTTCTTCAATGACACATGACCCAATGCGGTAAGCCCATAGCAACAAGCATAAAGCCGAACGACGAACGCCGAAGGCATAATGCACTTCAGCCGAACTCGCCATATAGGTGGCGCTGCATGTAAAACCAGATAATCAAACTACTGAAAGTACTGAGGATGGATTCAACGTAGATCGAATTAAATGTTTGGTTTGGTTTTTAAATGTTGTTTTGAGCGAAAAAAAAGAACATTATTCGGACGTGTGTGTATGGGGGGGGGGGGGATTAATTATTTAAAAAAGATGTTGCCTTTGGTGCAATTTTATTTGTTGCTTTTTTATGTCCGTCTGATCAGGGTCTGTCTTGTTTGCTGATGGTCTGTCAAAGATATCATTCTGCATAGTTTGCCCTGATAAAATTCACGTGTCCATATGCTATTTCATTGTCATTATTTTTCACATGAATATTCATTGAGTAAAGGGTCAACTGTGTAGTACCCTGATCGCCGATGTGTGATAGACCACGCGTGGATCATGTACGGACCGTCTGATCAGGATCTTCTCTGATTGCTAATGGAATTTCATTCATCTGTTTATTTAGAATTTCTGAATGACTTCAATGTTCCACCTTCCATATTTTCATTATAATTTTTGGTCCATAAATATTCTGTATAGGTATTGGAATCGGGACTAAATATAGAACAGGGAAAGGGCTAAGATTACACGTATAAATATAAACATGTCTAATATATCATAAAATAGCATATTTTTATTAGAATTATATTGGGTTTGAGAAATACATTACACTACATTATTTTCATTTTGTGTACAATATACTTATAATATGTTTACTAACCCTTTCTCTCATGTTAACATCTTTTCACACATTTGCAAACACAGCAGACCCAGATCAGATGGCTCCTATAGCAGCTGTCTGATCAGGGTCCGCTCCGTTCGTCAATAGAATTTGAAAGATGTTTCTTTACTTTCTAAAATGGCTACACTGTCCCACCTTCCATATTTCATTATAACTATTTTGTCCATGAATATTCAATAGGTATTTAAATTTTGATAAACATAGAACAGGGGAAGGGTTGAAAATAAATTTAAGATATGAATAATAATAACTCATGAAGGTGTAATGAAAATATCTGAAATTTTGAACATTGAAAGACTTTTAATGAGGGTAGCTCAATTAGTCATGGTGGCTGATCTACCTTGAGGCCCTCAAAACAAGCATTTCATACAAAATACAAAACAGTAAAACACAGATCTATATAGATCTACACAAGAAATCAATGATCAGAAATTCAGTAATGTTGCGTCTGGATAATTAATAAATGTTGTCTGCTTAAATTTGTAGATTTATTCTTTATGGACACGCATTTGGATCCTGATAAAACTCCGAGTAAAATGGCGTCTAATCTAGATCCAATCTGTTATCATAGATTTGATATGCCACTAGCATCCAAATAGTTAATATAAAGCTATAATATATAAAGTATTGCACATAGAAAAATGAAATGCATAAATGACATCTGACCCCGATTCAGGTGGATGAATGCACGCGCTATTAAAATCATATATTTGTGACGTCATTTACCCACGCTGTCATTATTATAAATACGAGAAAATATTTTTGCTCAATACTAGTTAATCTAAAGACATCTGCTTCAAATTTTGAAAAATGCAGACAGAGAGTAAACTAATTGAACCTGATGAGACTTTGAGTTATTAACAATATAAATGAATATATTCTTTCTGAAATTCAACCAATTTGCACAGGGAGAGGGTATACATAAATTTGTGCATGCCCTTATTTAGATTTACATTGTTATATGTTTTCATTTACATTTTCTTAAATTCTTGAGGTCCACTACAAAAGTTACATAAATTATGCCCCGTGTGTCAAAATTGGTTCACCCCAGGGCCGGCTAGTTTTCTATAGAAACACATAGTGAAAACTTTGAAAACCTTCTCCTCTGATTGTCTGGTGAGCGATGTCAGGGCCTTTCAGACCCTCTTGTTATTATTATACTTTTCCCAGCAGTAGAATACCCCCCCCCCCCACGCACACACACTCTCTCTAACGTAATGGATCAGTAACCCTTCTATTTTTTGTGGGTTTTTTTTTAAATTCTTCTATTTCTATGTCTTCAGCGTTTTCCGTCTTTACCTATGTATTCGGCAAATCACTTTAGCATTTTAGTCCGAGCTGACTAGAGTACGACAAAGGCCTGGGCGAAGTTGGAACAACGAACCACGCATCAAGCATCAAGCACCAAGCACCAAGCGCTATGCAAACAGCACAAAGAATATGCTCCAAAGAAGTTTAAACAATGAAACACATTATTTGACGTTATTATAATCAATGAATAAGTTTACAGAAGGTCAAATGTCGGATCGAGGAAGAAACTTCAAAGAAAGAAGAAAGCACATCGTGATATGCAATAATCATTTAGCATAATGCATTTAACATGAAGCAAATTGAAATGCCACAAAGCATGATGCAATTTTGGCGTTGATCGTCCTCCATATATTCGGCTTGGTTCTTAGCAAATTTATGAAAATTTCATTAGCAAACAGAGCAGACTCTGATTAGATGACTCCTACAGGAGCCGTCTGATCTTAACCCTTTCCCTCATGTAAACGTGTTTTCATGCATTTGCAAACAGAGTAGACCCAGATCAGGGTCTTAACTCTGTTTACTAGTGGAATTTGAAAGATCGGTTTCTTTTCTTTCTAAAATGGCTACATTGTTCCACCTTCCATATTTCATTATAAATATTTTGTACATGAACATTCATTAGGTATTGAAATTAAGAATAAACATAGAACAGGGAAAGGGTTAAATCTTATCTGTTTGCTGCAGTATGAAAAGGCCGTTTATATGAAGGATAGGGTTAATGAATCTGCCCATGTACATACCACTATCAATCAGTTCATTTAACTTTTCCATGGAGCCCCCATTAGAATGCATATATTAGTCAGCTATATGGCATAATTTTATCTAGGATTGTAAACACTTTTATCTCATGAATATGAGTATGTATGTATGTACGAAATGATAATATCACGAATATCTAATCAGCTGAATATTATAGCTGAATATGAACACTTGATTTTTTGCTATGGCCGTCGCAGAAACTGTAGAATCAAATCTATATAATTCCATAAGCAAACAAAGCAGACCCTGATCAGACAGCTGCAACAGGTGCCATATGATCGAGGTCTATTGTTTGCAAAGGTGTAAAAGGGTGTCTATGGAGTAGAGGGTTAACCCATTACCTCATAGGCTATTTTTAGACCCAACCTCTTTGAATAAATCTACCAAAAAGGAGCTTTAACTAAAGAAACGGATTTTTTTTAGAATTTTGTAGTTGGAAACCATTGTGATAAATAGAGCATTTGCTCCTAAAGGAGCAAATGCTCTATTTATCACAATGGTTTCACAAAGTGACTTTTTACAGAGTCGTCAATATGAGAGAATGGGTTAAAGAAGCATCATAAATTGTATGCATACTAGTCTATAAAGGGTACAAGCCTATAATGTATTACATGCCTGAAGATGTGAACTTTATCTTATCAATAAAATGAGAGGCCCTTGATTACATTATAACTAACATAAAGACACGGGTACATTTAACCCTTTTACTCATATAAATGCCTTTTCATGCATTTACAGAGTAGACCCAGATCAGACTATTGTAGTGGAAGGAAGGGGGGGGGGGGGGAATAAAACATTTGGACGCCAAGAAATCAGAGAAACAAGAACCGGGTGTGGCGTCAACTCTTGTCTGATTTGGTGCTTGTCAGCTTAATTAAAATGTTTTGAAAAATAATAATGGGCAATAACTCAAAAAATTTGAAATCAAGAGTAATAGTTCTTATGTAGGGGCCTTCTCCTCAATGAAATCTACCAACCTATGAAGTTTCATGCTGATACCTCTTATTCTTTTTGAATAATGAGCTACATTAACGTTTTTGCATGCCGCCACCAATACTATATGTAACTGCCACTGCCAACGCCACCTACGACTGCTATAGCTCGATGTTTCTTTCAAACAGACAAGCTAAAAATGAATTTTATGCAGTGACTTCAAATTATAAACGGGGACTTAGCTTATAATATATAATCTATATACATTGTCTATATAATTAGTTAAGGATGTGGAAAAATACAGAAAAAGAGCTGCTGCTTCTTCAATTATTATGACCATCTTCATAGCATTGGGGAGTATGTTGCAGGGAAGTGGGATTTAGGAAGCTGTTGTCTGTAAAGTGTTCCAACATTGCAGAATCTTACAGATGCGGCCTTGACTTGTATTGCCCTAGTTTTGGATGATGTGTTGCTGTTATTTATCGATGACTACTTCCTGGTTAGCTATCTTGTATGACATTTTATATCCAATCACATCAAACCAGTAAGAGTTTTAGAAAAAGTTTCACCCAAGCATATCTGGTAAGACACTGGACCTATTGTTATATCAGTCTTTGATAAAATGAACTCCACAAAGTTGAACAATTTTCTTGCATACATGGGTCCCAGGTATATTCAGTGGTTGGTCTGACAAGTGATTTGAAAGCGTGCATAACGTCGTAGTACATATAAGGATCAGTTGTTCTAGTTATAAGCATAATTCAGCAGCTATGAAATAAATAGGAAAAGAACTCCACAAAGTTGATCAATTTCCAGAAGCTGGATGTGGTTTTTTTCTTGCATACGTGGGTCCCATACTAATGATACTATGTTGGAAAACGCATTGAATGGTTGGTCTAACAAGTGATTTGAAAGCTACATGTACACTGTACAGTATATATAAGGATCAGTTGTTCAAATTTGAAGTATTCAATTCAGCAGCTAAGAATCAAATAGGAAAAGGTGATTCCACTGGTACGGCGATAGAAGGTTTTAAATGTCTTTAACCTGTTCTTCCATACATACACCTTATTATGCATTTACAAACAGAGAAGACCCAGATCAGGTGGCTCCTATAGGAGCAGTCTGATCAGGGCCTGCTCTGTTTGCCTTTGATACAATATGGATGCCGCTGCGAGTTTAGAGTTTTATTTGTCAAAGCAAAACGTTTCCTTGAAAAGTTCACATTATTAAAGCACAGCCAATGAATATTCATAATTAATGTCATATTTCTTATCTGAATTTTGAATAGGGAAAGAGTTAAACAACACTAATGACACTCTTTTTTATATCTGGCTATTCATTTGTTGTGTCAATAGATTGGGTCTTGTGGAAGTTATATCTCTCCACATAAAACTTAAGTAAGAAAACCAACAAAAACACAAACAAGTAGTTTACAAAGATCTAAGCTCAGACTTTGAAGCAATTCAATAATCTACCAGATTCAGAAGTACAGTAAAACCCCTCTAAACCTGATGTTAAATTTAGTATAAATATTGGTCTTGGAGACAGGTGGTAGCTCAATACAGTTTGACAGTCTCTGCATTAAGCAGCCACCTGCCTAAAACTACCTTTAGAAATTCTTCTCTACTAGAATTCCGATTTAGAGGGGTTTTACTGTATGTACTGAATTAAATCATATTATGTATTTGTTTGTATTCTGAATTGATAATGCTGGGTGAAGCCTGGCACATCTGCTTAAAATGAGACAATTTTGTATTCCGTTGTCTGATCTGTCAAGCTAGATTTTGTAGGTTTGATAGGATAATCGCTATCCTAATCAAAGGTGAATTGCGTTATAATTCTCATTCACTGACCTATTGTTTTATGAACAGTCGGTGTAGAAAATCAATGCATACAAGCAGCATGCTTTTCTCTCATCTATGCATGCAGAGGTCAATAACTGTAACCATTGTGGAGTACAATGTACATATGGCTATATTCCTTATGAATCATGTACTTTAACCCTTTCCTCCAAAAATACACCTTTCTAAACCTCTGTAAAAGTGACTTTTTGAAACCATTGTGATAAATAGAGCATTTGCAGAGCTAAAAAAGGGTTAAATTCTAAACTCTGTTTTGTGTACTCCAATTGGTCACTATAAAATCACTTATTAAATCAGTTCTTTCAGACATGAAAAAATCAAGTTGAGGAATTTTTTGCAGAACTAGAATTGGCCGTACAAAAATACATAACAATGATTATCCATTTCTTTCATACAAACGTTTTTTCAAGCCTTTGCAAATAGTGTAGACCCAGATAGGAACTGTCTGATCATAGTCTGTAGGAACTGTCTGATCATAGTCTGCTCTGTTTGCTTATGAAATTATAACAGATATTACCCTACGCTTTCTATCCATACCAAATATTCATGTGTACATGTACATATGCCATTAAAAATTTTGCTAATTATTATTTTCATGCTGTCATCATTTCTTACATCAAAACTGAAAATTCAACAGAGAAAGGTCAAATTAAGAAAGAATGATGTCTAGCTATCATCATTGCAGTTTATATTACATATAAACTTGTTTTTATTTGTTCTATAGGTATAAATTAAATGCCATCTCTTAAACGAAACCAATTTTCAAAGTACATGTATATGTTTTTTTCACTATGTTTTTGTCAGACAAAGAACCACCAGTATACAGACACTTCCTTTCATTGCAGAACTGTACCTTCATAGTTTACACCTGTTCTCCTATGATTTGTCCAAATATTATCAGCGACAAAATTCTCTCATTCTCATGAAGAAACAAGAGTTTACCAGCAACTGCTCTATTATATATACCATGGGCGACTTTCTAACATGTTCATTGGTCTTTTTTTTGTCCTTTCTTTTTTTTCCATTTTTAAGTGAAATCAACTGTTTGTAATAAATAACAGGGACCTAGATGCATAATTACTCCTTTTTATACACCTGAACAATTCTTTATCCCATTCGCTGATGAATAAGAAATTGACATCAATGATCATGAATAGTTATTCAGGTACAGTTTAACCTTCGATATCTCTAACTCGGATAACTCTAATTAAAAGTTTGTTCCTTCCAAAATTTATAATACAGAATGGTTCTAAAATGTATCACTACACATATCTAGAAACACATGAGAGCTTAATGCAGATCTAAAGTAATGCTGAAAGCTCCTACAGGAGCTTTCATCATTACTTTAGGCCTGCATTAAGCTGAACTTGAGATATTAGTCAGATTATAAATCGGATGTCGCGAACCTCTGTTATCTCGAACTAATTTGTATGGTCCCTTGAAGTTCGAGATATCGAAGTTCAACTATAGTTTAATTTTTATAATGGCATACAGTAAAACCTGTGTTAAGCGGCCAGTCAAGGGAAGCGGCCAAATTGACCGCTTAAGCGAGGTGACCACTTAATTGAGGGGTGGATATTTTGGGATATTTTTCTGTTTAGCCAGACAAACGCAAAATATATCTACATGAACTTTAATGCCTTATCCAAAACATTATGTATTTTATCCTTGTAAAATAAAATTTTATACAGGTAAAATACAACATGTACTGTAAATTGCATGCACAAAAGAAAAAAATAAACATCAGGCAGAATCATTCGACACATCCGGAAATACAAATGTACATGTCTACACTTCACTCGATTCTCTAACGTGAGGAACTTACATTTGGAAAAGGCGTGAATATTTTGTTTTGATGTTATCTCTTTTGATTCGGTAACGTGCAGACAAACTTCTCAACACCCCCATATTTGCATATTAACATGTAAAGGAGTTGAAAGGATTACCAGGCCATCGATTATAATCTTGCCCTAAGGCCAAGGTCAACGCTTGGTTTATTTTGTTCACTTCCGACATAACGAAAAACACCGAGGCGGCCAATCTATGCACTTTCTCGACACAACGGAACTTTCCGAAGCGGTCACGATATTTCGATCGGTGATTTCCGTAATGTCGGAAAGTTACGATGCGTAGTCACCATTTTGACATGTGTCAACAGTTGGCTGTGTATTGGGTTTTCACACATTTCAATCTGGCCGCCAGGCTGTCTGCTGGCCGTCTAATGGGGTCGAAATATAGGGTTTGGGGTGAAATATGGTGGCCGCTAACCGCGGAAGGAAGGTGACCGTCTAAAACAGGTGCATTATAGACTGATTTGCGTCGGGAGGATTTCAAACTGACCGTTAAGACGAGGTGACCGTTCATTTAAGGTGACCGTTAGGTCAAGTTTTACTGTATGTACATTGGAGTTTTTAGTATTGGATGAAACTAGAAAGTAGAATCAGAAACATTATAATTTCATAAGCAAACAGAGCAGAGCCAGACCCTGATAAGACAGCTCTTACAGGAGCTGTCTGATCTCTGTCTACTCTGTTTGCAGACTGAGAGGCATGAAAATGCATTTGTATGAAAGAAATGGTTAAACAATTGCGGAATGTACATCTGGAATTAAGATCAGTCAATAGAAGTTATTTATAGTTCGGTTTAGAACATTTACTAACTCAGCAGTTTAGGAAAAGACTAGAAAAAGTATGTGATTTACGTAGAAATATCCAAGGTGTTCCGATTAAAACAAGAGTTGCTTTATTCTCTAAGCAGAGTTGTTACTATTGTTTGCACTCAACATTTGTTTTTTAACTGACAATAAAAATATCTGGCAATCAGATTCTGCTCTCACAAAGTATGTGACATCTCTGAAAGAACAATATAAAAAAAGAGTGTCTGTAGAATTAAAATCCAAATCTAAGATCCAGCAGAAAAAAAACACATCAACTCAGTCATCAACATCAAGCCTTTAACCCTCTCTCCATAAATATGCTCTTTTATGCCTTCACAAACAGAGTAAACGTAGACCCAGATTAGAAGGCTCCCAATCAGGGTCTGCTATGTTTGTTTATAAATGACATAATGTAGATCTGATTCTACACTTTTTTGCCTTGGTTAAATATTCCTGTGACTGTGTTCAGATGTTATTATAGAAAAACAGCTAATAATATTCATGATCATTGATGTGGTACATGAATATTCCTGGAGTAAAGGGTTTAATAAATAAATGTTGTCAGGCTGTTATCTTTCGAAGAAGAATAAGTAAGAGTGATGTTACCATGATTATATTGCATTGCCACAAGTTTTCTCCAACCCAACTGAAGAAATCAGTTGCAATATTTGTCAAGCTGAGTCAGTGTGATGTCTGTGGACATTGGGTCCATCTCAGCTTTTGTTCTGAAGTACAAGTACCCAAGCAGAGCAGTTTTTTCAGATGCCCTCACTGCACAGAGAAGTAGATTTGACATAACATTGAATGAATCAGAATTTAGTTGGGAAAATTTTCATGTCAGTCAATATGACTTGAATGAAATATTTTGGTGATTTGGTTCATTAGTGCTCAGGTTTTTATTCTTAAATTGATTAAGTTTCCTGTTCACAGTTATGATGTAATTCTAAGGGAGGAAAAGTTACTGGCCTCTACTGGGATTCAAACCCCGGACCTCTGGAGTACTAGTAGACACTCTAACCATGTTGCTAAAGGGTTAACCTTACATAGGCCAATAACTACACTCGCCTCCCTCTTAACCTTTAGGAGCCAGGGATATACACATGCCCTGCCAACCCGCATGCCCCTAAGACTTTATATGCATCCGTGCACACAAACCGAATTATCCTCGTTGCCAATGAAGTAATTCAAAGGGAGGAAAAGTTAGTGACCTCTATCGGGATTCAAACCCGGACCTCTGGAACACTAGTCTAACCATGTTGCTAAAGGGCTAACGCAACAACAAGGCTGTTGGAGATGCCTTACATAGGCCGATCACTACAGTTAATAGATCTACTGTTGGAATTTTAATAAACAACGCCAAAATATAATTAATGAAACAACGTAATTGAATCAAAGGAAAACAATCATCACACAGGTTTGTAGTCTAATTTATTAGAATTTCTTTGTATATTTAAATCATAAATTCATTAATCCTTGAAATATTCATGTAAGAAATAATGACATCATGAATATTAATCAGATTAACTTTTACAATGGCACATGCCATGATGGACACAGGAATGTTTGGCCTTGGTAAAAAGTATCTATAGGTTCATACCTACATTATTACATTTATAAGCAAATACAGCAGACCATGGTCAGAGTTTCTCTGTTTGCAAAGGCAGGGTGTTTATATGGTGTTTATATAAATATGTAATAAAGTGTTATAAATACTGTGAGAATACCCAACACCAGGCAAATTGTATCACTCTGTTCATCTACAATTCTGAACACTACAATTACTTTTTTCAAAAACAGTTTGGAACGTTTTGTCAAAGTATCAGCAAGAAGAAAAGCAGAAACACATATGTCAACTTGATTGTGTAATATATCGCCAAGGTCCCTAATTCCGTGGGGTTCCAAATTCCGATGACTTTTTGTTTACGTCACGCGCAGGGCGAGATTTGCACACAGCACGAATCAGACCGTGGGAAATTTTTTACTACGATAGTATTTCATAGATAAAAACAACACAACTGAAAAATGCGGTTCAAACAGGTAAGTTTTCGATGTGATTATGCATATACACCAAAAAATAGTTATTTTCACTATTCCCAAACTTACCTGTATCTTAGCAACCAATTTGATGCCTTAAACATACACAAATTAATCCACTACTACATCGTCTGCAAACAATGTTTATTTTCAATTAAGGTCACATGACTATAAATACGTCATACGTAAGGCCAATATATTTTTATTGTTAGTTTTACAGTTAATCACCTTATCATGTATAAGCAAAGAACTAGCACAGTTTTGAATTACTTTCAGGTCAACCCCACCCGCATTACAAAGAAAAATAGAACATACTCACCATCAGCCCTCATAAATGCTTACAAATTTGTAAAAGAAAACGGCGGTTCAGTCAGGAGAACCGCATTTATTCATGGTGTACCTGAAACTACACTGAGGGACAGAGTACTAGGCAATGTTGACCCAGAATCTGTCACTATTGGGAAAGCTCCAATATTTGACCAGTACCAGGAAGCCTGTCTTGTTGAACACTTTAAAAAAATGGCTGAACTCGGGTACGGATATTCCAGAAGAGAATGTGCTGAGGTGGCAAGCAGCTATGCTATTCAGTTGGGCAAGCGGGATCAATCTAAACCACTGACAATTAAATGGGTCAAAGGGTTCATAAAAAGATGGCCTGAACTGAAAGTTGTAAAACCTAGATCTCTCGAACATGTTCGTGCTAAAATGGCATCAGAGGCAATTGTTACTCAATATTTTGACAACTTAAAACTGACCTTACAGAAACATGGCTTCACAGACAAGCCTCAGCTTATATTCAATATAGATGAAAAAGGCATTTCAGTTGAGCACAAAGCCCCTCATATCGTGGCCAGTTCTGCAAATTGCCCGTTTGCGGTCACCTCAGGGAAAGGGAAAAATGTAACCATAATTGGAGGAGGAAGTGCTGCAGGTTTTGCAATTCCCCCTTATTTTGTATTCCCAGGAAAACGTATGCAGCAAGACCTTTTCAAAGGTGCTTCCCCCGGTGCGGATGGTACAATGTCTGAGACTGGTTGGTCCAACAGCATAGTGTTCAGACAGTACATTGAGACCCATTTCATGAAGTTTGTGCCGAATCATGCAGGCCAAAAACTCCTGTTACTTTTAGACGGCCACAAGTCACATGTTTCTGTTGGACTGACTGACTGGGCAAGAGACAATAACATCATAATATTTATATTGCCTGCTCACACAAGTCATATTCTCCAGCCGATGGATGTTTCATGCTACGGGCCATTTCAAAACATTTACAATGCCTTGTGTCATCGAGCTATTAGGAGTACAAGTGCTGCCATCACAAGATATGATGTGTGTGAAATAGCCTGTAAAACATACAGCAAGGCTCTGTGTCCAGACAACATAATCTCCGGTTTTAGGAGAACTGGAATATTCCCTTTGAACCCCTCTGCTGTTCCCGCAGAATACTTGATTCCTTCAACTGTATATCAAGAGAAGGTCGACTCTGATACAGATAGTCAAGCCACAGTAGAAGGCGGTGTGCAGATCACAATGTTTGAAAAAAGGGAATCTGACCTGAAAAAAATAAAAACAGAAAGCAAACCAAAACAAAGAAACTCTGTTAGTAAACTGGTTGCCGGCAAAGAAATTACTGATGAAATTAGAGACAAAATGATAAACCATGAAAACAAACAAAATGTTAACTTAGGCAAAAAAGCCACAAACAAAAAAAATCCAAAAAAAGCATCGCCAAAGAAAAAAAGCAACAAAAATACTAAATCTATGGACACTGTGATTCCTGGACCTTCTCACATAAACCTTGCATCAGACACGGAGTCTGATGTCAGTAGTGATGAAGATCAGGAGCCTTGTTGTGTGTGTGGCCAGAGCAGTCCAGATGAGCTAAGGGAGTGTTTAAGCAAGTCCCTGGTAATACTGAAATGGGTCCAGTGTGACGGAGTGAAAGAAGGAATACCATGCAAGCACTGGGTCCATTTGCAATTCTGTACACCAGTGAGAGTGGTCAGGTTGGGAGATACCTTCCTATGTCCACACTGTAAAATGTAATTTATATACACAGACACTGACACTTCTGCTGTAAATAGATCTAGTTAATTTATCAATATTTCTAGTTTATTTGTGTTTCTTCTCATTTAAAAACTTTGATAAAGTGTTAATTCAAAAACCTGGATGGGATCTAGGACTTTAACCTGAAGGTTACATTTTGCTTGGCCTTAATTGTGCTGTTTTTTTGACGTCATCGGTTCTAGGTACCTTTTCAAAATGGCGGCTAAATTTGACAGTGTAAATACATGTATGTTTGGAGGACGATTGTAGTGGAACAAAAACATTAAATTAAAAATCACTGGTGTGCAGAACGGCATTAAGGATTATTTTATTCGGTAAGTGAATATGTTGATGTTTCTGTTACATGTTTTAGTTTTTAATCGCGGTCGGTAACTGATGGGGGAAAAAGTCATCGGAGTTTGGGACCTCGGGGATATATCGATAGACTGATTTTATTTCTCCTTTTTTATCATCAAATTATTAGTCTCTGGAATAAACAAAATATTAAAGCTCATCCTCGTGGAACTGGCATCATCAAACTTTCAGCTTTTACTCATCATGATACGCTGCAAGATGTTGCCATACGTTAAGATGCGGTAGAAGCAGGTAGGACAATTGTGACTGTATCTTCCGATACCAATTTATTGACCAGCTTCATCAACCATTTGCATATCGTGAATTTCAACTTTGGCGTTAGAAAATAAATCAAGCATCATACTTACTATGTACAAGATATTCAACAATATCAGAGAATTTTTTGAGCAACTAAATCCTCCAAACATCGTGAGGCTTGTTGGGGATAGTCACCAAAGTTAAAACGAAATAAAATCGTTCGGCTGCTATAACAATGGCGAATACACGTCAAACGGTGTTGACTCATTTCTCTACTTCCGGATCAGAAA
>OY755248.1:76573035-76627892 GCA_963576725.1 Azorinus chamasolen
GTAGAAAATAAAGGAAAAGTTCAATTTAAAGAAACGCAAAATGAAACAATGGCTCGTGGTATTTCATGTCTATCACCTTGAACAATAGCCATATTAACATTTGTAACAATTGATTTAACCAGATTTAAACATCTAGACCTAAAACACATGCAATGATCGAAGATTGGGAGTTAGCGATAATATGAGAACTAAGCATATAAAATTGTTTTGTAGTCTGTCGTAGTCTCATTGATAAACAACATTTTAGTTTTGTAACGTCTGGGATATCGCAAAACCGGTTTCAAGTACATGTTATGTGTATCATGGTCTGCCGGTACTAGTTTACAATTTGGCCTTACGCCGTGTAATTATTCAGTTGTATAATTGATTCAATTGCATTTGCCGTGTCACTTAGTGCTGTGTAAAGTTACAGGGTGTATTTTAGCACTACTGTTTCGTTTTGAAATCTTTTAACAAGCATGCAATCATGACACTTCAAGAAATCGTTTTATAAATTAGGCAGATCTAGTCCACTAATACTCGAAATAGTAATATCGAGATACTTTCGATTTGACGAGGCATCGCAGACGGCAGCTGTCACAGTACTAATACACCGTCCACCCTTCCAACGCCAAATTTCTAATTGTCTTCTGCAAACAAAATTTGTTAAACCATTCAGTAGAATAAGGAAATGAGATAAATAAATACAAATTTCTGAGGAATAAAGCACAGCTATATAAATAGAATTTGTGACAAAAAGTGAAGTTTCTGACAAGACGCCGCCTTGAAAAGGCGGCGTCTGATCTGGGACTGCACTATTTGTCATGGTGCATTTTTGCGACATTGGCGGTGAAAGGGTTAACAGCACTTTGGTGGCAGAAACATATTGAGATTACCCGGTCTCTATCATAAGAGAATCAGGCCTGTCTCCACGTCAATGATGTGTCTAAATATACTGATCAGTTATTGTCAAAAATCTTTGTCTTTTGTGTAAATTAGAGCCCAGCGGTCGGAAAAAAACGTCTAGGCTTTGCAAATACATGTAATGTTCCCAACAGTTTTTGTCACCGGTATGTTCTCACCAGTGGCAAACAATACACAAAGGAATAGATAAGACAAGTAAAATAAAACATTTTTAAGAATATCTACATTTCTCAAATGACATGCATATTGAAGTAATATTATTTCCTCATAAACATTATTACTAAATTTGTTTCAATATAGGGAGAAAAGGCTACTGGATAAAATAAGTTTTAGTTATTTATTATCATTACATGTTACTATCTACCAAAACTGAAACAAATTTACCATGTAACCGCACGGATATCTAAAATAATGTGTATGTGTATCATTCTCGACTAAAATATGTGTCTTTAACCCTGCACTCCATGAATATTAATGAAAGAAATAATGGCATCATACATATTAATCCAGGCGCGGATTTAGAGGGGCGGAGCTGGCGTACGCCCACACACACTAAAACTGCAAAAACAATGTTTAGTAATATTTTAGATCTATATACAGTAACACCTCTCTATAACGACCACTAAATTGTAATAATTACATTGTAGTTGGTATTTAGAGCAGATGTCTGCTTAAAGCAAGGTGAAAGTACCACATGCCTTTTACACAAAATAATTGATGTAATTTAGTGGTCGTTGTATCTACTAAAATCAATAAAACAATTATTCAGTAGGAGTGTTTTATTTATCTCACCCAATTAAGCTCTTTTTCAACATGTATTACAAACACACTATTTATTTATGTCATCAAACATAAAAATCTACGCCCCCTATCCTCCAAAACAATCTTACCCACCTAATCTGAAATCCTGGATCCGCACCTGTAATCAGATTACTTATTATAATAGCACATGGACACGGGCATGTTTGGCCATGGCAGAACTGGTATAATCATATCTATATTATATCGTTAGCAAATTGACTTAATGTTGATATGAGAGTACAACAAGAGATGTCACAGTCACGTGACAAATGCCCCCAAAAATTGTACCATGTGACCTTGACCTTTGACCCATGGACCAGGGAGTTGACACATCGTCTTTGTGTGGTGAACATTTGTGCCAGGTTCTTTTGAAATCCATTCACAGATAAACAAGTAATTGTACCCTGAGACCTTGACCTTTGACATATGGACCGAGGAGCTGAACGCGACACATCGTCTTTGTCTGGTGAACATCTGTGCGCAGTTATATTGAAATCCATTGATAGATAAAGATGTTACAGACCGGACACCAAATTTGTGACAAAGTAATTGTACCCTGTGACCTTGACCTTTGACCCATGGACCAAGGAGTTGAAAGCGACACATCATCCTTGTCTGGTGAACATTTGTGCCAAATCATATTGAAATCCATTGATATATAAAGAAGTTACAGACCGGACACGAAATTTGTGACAAAGTAATTGTACCCTGTGACCTTGACCTTTGACCCATGGACCTGGGAGTTGAACGTGACACATCGTCTCTGCCTGGTGAACATTTGTGTGAAGTTATATTGAAATCCATTGATAGATGAAGAAGTTACAGACCGGACACGAAATTTGTGACAAAGTAATTGTACCCTGTGACCTTGACCTTTGACCCATGGACCTGGGAGTTGAACGCGACACATCGACTCTGTGTGTTGAACATTTGTGGCAAGTTATATTGAAATCCATCGATAGATGAAGAAGTTACAGACCGGACACGAAATTTGTGACAAAGTAATTGTACCCTGTGACCTTGACCTTTGACCCATGGACCTGGGGATTGAACGCGACACATCGTCTCTGTCTGGTGAACATTTGTGTGAAGTTATATTGAAATCCATTGATAGATGAAGAAGTTACAGACCGGACACGAAATTTGTGACAAAGTAATTGAACCCTGTGACCTTGACCTTTGACCCATGGACCAGGGAGTTGAACGCGACACATCGTCTCTGTCTGGTGAACATTTGTGGCAAGTTATATTGAAATCGATTGATTGATGAAGAAGTTACAGACCGGACACGAATTTGGGACGGACGGAAGGACGGACGGACAGACGGACAGACGGAAGGACGGACAGACGGAAGGACGGACAATGCGACTACTATATGCCCACCGTTGGGGGCATAAAAAAATGAGTCATGCAGGAAACATACACAGAACAAACAGTCGCCCGAACAGCAACACAAGGAAACAGCTAATGTGCATAACTATAAAAACATCAAGAGACGCAAAAGACAAAACAAACATACAATATGGGGAAGATGGAAGTACCGCCTTGGAACGGTGAGTGACAAAAGTCACTGGGGTTAAACCGGTTTAAGGGCGCCCAACCTCACGCTTATTCCATCCTCACCCTAAAAGACAGTGTAAAAGGAAGATAGAAGTACCTCCTTGGAACGGTCAGTGACAAATGTTACTGGGGGGGGGGATGTTAAACCGGTTTTGGGGCGCCCAACCTCACACTTATTCAATCCCCACTCACATCCTTCCTAAGAAGTATAATTATGCTCATCCAGTTTGGTATATGTAAGTCTTGCAGTAAAAGAAATGTGAACCTGACAAAAATGGTTTGACATGCTCTTACATGTGTGGTAAATTGTGATGACCAAGACCACTAAGCTATATCTGTAAGAGCATAACTGAAAAGGACGTTGCCAGAGGAAGTTATAACAATTTCTGACATTCTGTTTGCAAATAACGATAAGGGGTTTCGTCTATCTTATCCTTCTCAAACTCTTCATTTCCGTGTGTATCACATTTTATTTTAATTAACCAATTCATTTATAGGCTATTTTAACTCAATCTCCTTGAATGCTCCTTTTTCTACTGAAAAAAAGGAGCATTTACTAGAATAAAGGATTTTTTAGAATTTTGTGTTAAAAGTTGATAACTGATATTCTAGCATGTTATGGTTTCATTTTGTTTCAAACTTATAATGTTTGTTTGGATTCATAATTTCGCTGCCAAACTCTGTCGTCTGCTACAAATTTTCATTCTTTTGATTTTCTTCAGCGTCTCATCTGGATCCAAGCTGTTTGCATAGGTAATCACAGATCCGGCATTGGCAGCGAAAGGGTTAAAATAATGTTTCTGCAAACTAAATTGAAAAAATACATTTTGTAATGAACAAACAAATACTACCCACACAAAGCTACAAACGTGATTCCCATGCTATTAAATGCACGAAAAGCACTAAATATTCTATAGATTTTCACTTATTTATGAACTAATTTTACTACTTCCATGTTTAATTGTGTATTCTTAGTAGTCGAAATCTGTTGTACAATGTTGCAATTTGCATGGCAATACGCAGTTCTAAAATAAATATTGCAGAACTTGTTGGGCTAAAAAGGGTGCATTTAAATTGTTCTGCTCTATTTGCTTACGGAATAATATAGATTCGATTCTACAATTTCTCTCATGGAATTTTTTTTGTGTACATTAAAATTCATGCTGCCATTATAGAGTACAGTAAAACTTCGATTATTCGAACACTAAAATACGTATTATTATCGATCTTTAAGACAGGTGGCAGCTTAATGCATGGTGAAAGTCATGCAGAAAGCTCCTCTAGGAGCTTTCTGCATGCCTTTCACCATGTATTAAGCAGCCACCTGCCTAAAAGGGTCAAAATTCTTCTCTACCGAAAATTCGAATAATCGAGGTTTTACTGTATAATGAACTAACTATGAAGTCGTGGTAATTCGATCCTGAATATACGGCAATGATTGATGTTGAACAGCCTGAGACGGAATTCAAATACTTAATTATTTATCTGTTTAGTATTCATGTAAGAAATCATGACATCATGAGTATCTATTAGCTGAATTTTCAAAATGATTTTTTCAACAATTTTGTTCTGAATCTACTCTGTTTGCAAAGGCATAGAAAGGCGTATTTATGGAGTAAAAGGTTAACCATCTGTTTGCAAAGGCATAGAAATGCGTATTTATGGAGTAAAGGGTTAATCAACCCGTCCTACTTTAGGTTGCCACACCTCTCCTACTTTTAACCCCTTTTCTGTTCAACATTCAGTCAGAAATAATGACATCATGAATGTTTATTCACTGATTATTTTAATTAGTAATAGCATTTGTACACATAATGTTTTGATATTGGCAGACTTGTAGAGACAGATCTATTATATTTTCATAAGCAAACAGGACATACCCTTATTAGACGGCTCCTGCAATAACCGTCTGATCTGGATCTACTCTGTTTGCTCATGCGTGGATAAGCGTTTATATTAGGGAAAGGGTTAAACCCGTTACTCCATAGAGATGCCTTTTGGTATATTTGCAAACAGAGTAGACCAAGATCAGTTGACTAGCCTACTGTAGGAGCAATCGGATCAGAATTTGTTCTGTTTGTTTATGGAATAATATAGATTTATTTATACAGTTTCTGCCACCATGGTAAAATCCATTGTTTTCAGCTGATGTATATTTTTACACGAACATGTATGAAATAAATAAATAAATTAATTAATAATAAATAATAATAATTAATAAATAAATCTCAAACAAGCAGTTTAGCCCTTTCTGTGCCAAATTTCTAAGTGTCGTCTGCAAACCACTTTTGTTAAATCTTTTGGTAAAATAAAGAAATGAGATAGATAAATGCATATTTCAAAGGAATAAAGCACATACACTGTATATAGAAATAGAGTTTGAGACAAAAAGTGAAGTCTCTGATCAGACGCCGCCTTGAAAAGGCGACGTCTGATCTGGGACTGCACTATTTGTCGTGGTGCATATTTGCGACATTGGCAGTGAAAGGGTTATTAGCACATTCATCCGGTGCTAATCAATTTCGACATTATCTCAGTAAAACTTAAGATGTACATTGTATATCTTTAATGGTGTCACTCGCTTTATTTGACACTTTGGAAGTGACATAATTATTAAGTCACAATGGTGTCCAATAACATTTGGATTGCTGTTGTTGACGTCAGACTGCAGTGACGTAACACTTGAAGGTGATCGAATAACTGCTTACCGTTAACAAAACTCTAATTGCATTCGCAAGTTCGCAACGCTATTTATTAGTTCCGTATTCTTTTCACAATATGTCAGTGAATGTCACTCAACTACAATTTGAGAGTATTTTATTGATAAGCAGCAGATGTTAAATATATTAAAAAAATAAATAATTTAAGGGTCATTGGATAGTTTCCCATAGAGATCAATGTATACACTACACAACTTTGGCACTTCGTATCTGTTACAATTGTTGCTTAATTGCAACGAAATTTGCAGGAGTTAGAGGTTCAAAATAACGGGTTAAGAGGAAAGTTCCACCTGTGGGAGTGGTATGCACCTCCACGGATAAAAAGTGAAAAACGTTGTTTTTTCACAAAAAAATGCATAGTTTTCAACACATACTTTTTGTTCAGGATACTTAAATCTATTCAATATTGGACTTGATGAAAAATGGAAGGGTTTATCAAAATGCTTGATATGCCAAAGACATGTTTATGGGTATTCCAGATAAGAGTAAAATGAAATTCAATTTTTAGAAAATTTCAGAAATTCCCAATTTTCTTCTTTTTTTTTATTCCATGGGTGCCAATAGGCCCAAGTTGACTCGAAATTGCAGTTTTAAACTTTGACATTAACTCCTGTAAATTTTGTTGAACTTCATCGTAGCATTTGGAAAATATAAGACGCCAAATTGTAGGGTCATTGCATAAACAGAATGTACCTCTGACTCTTTAATATATTTCAACTCTTACTTAACCTATTACCTCACAAAAAAGCCTTTCTCACGCCTTTGCAAACAGAGTAGATCCTGATCAGATCATGATCAGTTTGTGCAACGGTAATTTTTTTCTTGTTCTTTATACTATCATAAAAACTCAGCAAATTAATATTTATGACGTCATTATTTCTTACTAAATATTCTCGAGGGAAGGGCTAATTTAACCCTTTCCCTGATGAATATTCATGTAGCAAATAATGACGCCATGAATATTAATAAGATTATTTTTTATAATGCCATATGAACACATGACATTTTGCCTCAGGCAGAAGCTGTATAATCAGATCTATATTACACCATAAGCAAACAGAACAGACCCTGATCAGACGGCTCCTATAGGAATTGGGTCTACATTGTTTGCAGATACATGTACGTCAAAATGCGCTTATATAAGGGAAAGGGTTAATGTTCCTGCCATTATAAGATTTAATCTAATTAATATTGACGTCAGCATTTCTTACATATGAATATTCTTGGAATAAAGTGACATGTTATATATATCTGAGAGGTCGTTGTAGAGAGGTCTTACTGTAGGTATAAACGTGTCTTTCGTGAAGAATGTGAGTGTCCGCTATTGCAAAAATGTAATGAACATGTTAAGAGTCGAAAAACTTATCACCTTTAACCCATTCCCTTATAGGCTATTTTTAGACTAAAACTCTTTAAAAATCTACTGAAAAGGAACATTGACTAGAGAAAAGAAAACTTTTAGAATTGTATAGTTTTGAAACCATTGCGATCAATAGAGCATTTGCTCCATAGGAGAAAAGAAACTTTTAGAATTGTATTGTTTTGAAACCATTGTGATCAATAGAGCATTTGCTCCATAAAAGAAAAGGAAACTTTTAGAAATGTATGGTTTTGAGACCATTGTGATCAATAGAGCATCTGCTCCTTTGAAGCAAATGCTCTTTTTATCACAATAGTTTCCAAAAGTTACTTTTACAGAGGTGTCAAAAGGCGTCAATATGAGGGAAACTGGTACAGTAGAAACTGTAGGCTATTTTCAGATACAACCTCTTTGAATAAATCTACCGAAATGGAGCATTGACTAGCGAAAAAGAAAATTTTAAAATTTTGTATTTTGAAACCATTGTGATAAATAGAGCATTTGCTCCAAACGATTTCACAAAGTGACTTTTGGGTCAAAAAGGCCGGTGGTAGCTTAGTACAGGTCAAAATTAATGCAAAACGCTCCTACAGGAGCTTTCTTTATTACAGTAAAATCTCTCTATAACGGCCACTAAATTACATGAAGTGTTTTGTTTTAAAGGCAGGTGGCTGCTTAAAGCAAGCTGAAAGTAAAACAGAACGCTCCTATAGGAGCGTTCTGTTTTACTTTCACCTTGCTTTAAACAGCCACTTGCCCTAAATACCAACTGATTAACACGTTTTAGTGGCCGTTATAGAGAGGTTTTACTGTAATGACTTTTGCCCTGCATTAAGTAACCAGCTGCCTTTTAAGACTCTTGTATTCAATAAATGAATGGCCGTATAGGACAGGTTCTACTGTTTGCAAGTTGGAGTCAGGTCGAGGACAGCGAAATTAGAGTTAGTTTAAACGTATTTTATTTCCATTCTATACATACATTGGAAATGGGGTTGGGTCACAAGTTCTGACAACATTAGTTTCGACCCTCCCCCTACAAAATTATATACAATCAAAAATACAATGGTGATTTTTCCGATGACATACAGCTAGTAAGTATATAACAAAGAAACAAAAACAATGTGAAAAAATAGATCGAGAAAGAGTGAATAGAAGAACGACAGACAGATAGATAAAGAGGGAAAGAGGAGTGGAAGAGAAAGAAATTGCATGTGAGAGAGAAAGACAGAGAGTTTACAAACTATCCCCGAATCAACCAGATGATCAGATGACTAAGGCATTTGATTTTGAATATACAGATAGAGAAAGACGCATTTCATATAAAGACACAACTTAAAACCTCCGTGTTTTTTAATGAAATAGTGCACGGCAGAGAAGAGTGTTTTATTGTCATCAACACTCAATTCTAAGTTACCAAACAACAATATATCAGTGTTCAGAGGGTGATATTTTCGCGTGGCATTGAAAAGGGTTACCCTCTGTTCTTGGAAGTTTCTACATCTAAAAAAATAGTGATGTGCATCTTCAATTTCATTTGAACAATTACACAGTGGATTTTGGTTAAGGTGATTATTAAATAAATCACTATTCAAATTGCTACAGCGGTTTCTTATTCTAGCGTGCATAACAGATAAATATCTATCACCAAAACAATAAAAAGCTGGAACGAAACAATTATTTGGATTATAAGAACTATTGCGTAAACCCTTCTTAAAAGAACTCAACGAACTTGAATTTCTGATGTCAATGTCAACCGTGTTCCATAATCCTATCGACGATGGAATACACGAATGTTTTGAAATAGCTGTCCTAGTAAAAGGAACTCCTGTGTTTTCTCGATTTCGCAAATCATACTGGGTTATCTCCCTTACATTTGGCGGTAACAAGTCACTAATATATGATGGAACCATATTATGATGTGTTTTGTACATGAAAGATAATTTTTGTATTTTGCGTCTACTTGTAAGGGAATCCCATCCACATTCAAGATAAAGATTTTCGAGGGATACAGACCTGGTGAGTCCAGTTACAATACGGGCGGCTTCATTTTGCAATTTTTCCAAAGAATCTGAACAATGTAAAGAACATCCATCCCAAACTATTGAAGCATACTCTAGTATTGGCCGAATATACGATATGTATATTTGATTTAAAGAATGTCTATTCAAAGTAAATTTAAGTTTTTTCATTATCCCAATTGTTTTCGATGCTGATTGTAATATATTGTCAATATGGTTGTTCCAATGACCATTTGAACTCAAAGTAACTCCTAAGTGCTTATGTGATTCAACAAATTTAATGTTAGAATCCTCAAAAATAAGATTTGGATGCACAACATCATTTTTACAAAGAGAAAACATCATTGCTTCAGTTTTGTCGGGATTAAAACTGACAAGCCATGTCTTTGCCCAAGCTGAAATTAAGCTTAGATCGTGGTTTAGCATACCCTCAATATCATCTAAATTAGAGGCAGAAATGTACAAAGAACTATCATCTGCAAATAATCTGGTTAAACTCAGTAGAGAATTTGAAATATCATTAACGTATATTAAAAATAAAAGAGGCCCTAACACATATCCCTGAGGAACACCAGCTGATATAGTCTTTGTATCCGACTGCGAAGATCGAAGGACAACTTTTTGAAATCTGTTGTTCAGATAATTAGTAATCCATGCCAGAAGTTGTCCATTTATGATTTAAAGATGAGTCCTCTATGCCACACTCGATCAAAAGCCTTAGAGATATCACAAAACACCATACACGAATGCTGTTTGTTATCAAAGGGCTGGCATATATGTTGTACTATATCAATCAGTTGATAGACAGTTGAATGGTTAGGAACGAAACCAGACTGATATTTATAGATAAGGTTATTTTCTAAGAAAAAGTTATACATATATTTAAAGACAATTCTTTCGAACACCTTACCACAGCAGCTAATTAGTGAAACAGGTCTGTAGTTTGATGGTAACGACTTATCACCCTTTTTGAACAGTGGAATTACATTTGCGATTTTCCATGAATACGGAAAAACACCTTCAGTTAGAGATCTATTGAAAAGTACTGCAAGTGGTTTCGATATTGACTTTACTGATCCTTTAAGCATTTTGTGTGAAATCCTGTCTGGCCCTGACGCTTTATCTACAACAAGTGAATTAATAATTTCCTCTATCTCAGTTTCAGAAATAATGATATTTGTCAAACTATTCCCAGTTTTAGGAGACAGCGGAGGAAGACAAGCATTTGTATCATCTATATTAGATATTGAAACAAAATAATTATTTAAGCAATCAACTTTTTGTTTTTCTGAGATAGACCATCGAAGTTCTCCGCTGGGCTCAGTTTCATACAATGGCGGTATAGTTGATGAGCAACTATTGTTTTTGATAAAGTGCCGAATAATATTCCAGAAGCTTTTTTTATTATTTGTTCTTAATTCTTCTAGATTATGTTCCAATGAGTTAAAAAACGATTGTTTTGCATGTTTTTTCATGTTATTTACTTTGTTACGAATATGCTTATACCTAGTAATATCATGTTGCTTTCTTGACCTTAGTGCTATTTTCTTAAGTCGATCTCTTATTCTACATGTTTTGCGTAATTCAGAATCGAACCAAGGTTTATCGTCTTCACGAACTGTAATTGTTTTTGACGGAATACATACATTAACAAATTGATGAAATGTTTCAGTAAACAAATTACACGCATCGTTAACTGAGCCTTCCTTAAGACACTGCCAATCAAAGGACGATATGTTTGCATTTAAAAGATCATAATCAGCCCTTTTGTATAGGTATATTTTTCTTTCAAAACTACCCTTTATCTCATATGGAAACGGCAAATGAATATATGTAGCACAATGATCACTTATATCAGTAGGTACTGATAATGTCCCAGAGTCATCATATAGCATGTCAGAAGGGATAATGATAGGATCTAATAGTACACTAAGTCTTGTTGGCGATTTGATAGTATTGATCATGGAGTCTGTAAACATAACATTCTTTAGATTTCGCCTATTATAATTTAGCAAATCTTCGTTAAAATCTCCAACTAGAATGACGTTCATGGATAATTCATATGCCTTCTCAATATTACGATTAAGATTAATAAAGAAGTCAACATCAGATGTCTTAGGACTATAAAATGTTCCAATCAAATATGAGTTTTTGTTAACTTTGACCCTTATCCAAATTGATTCAGTACAAAATTGTTCAAGATCATGTACTCTTTCGTAAATCAGATTAGACGAAAGGTAAACAAGTATTCCCCCACCATGATTCGTTCTATCTTTTCTATAAGGACAACTAAACATTTCAGACAAACATAAGAATTCATCAGAGACATTTACATCTAAATGAGTTTCAGTGAAACATAATATATCAAAATCAGCAAAGTTATCTCGGATGAATTCTAATTTATGTCGTATGCTTCTAATGTTACAATGTAAAATAGATAAATGATTTGTATCCAATTCAGTTGGTCCTGGATTAGACTCAATATCCCCTGCTTGCATTAGCAAAATAGTCAACAAAACAGCATAAAACATAGTAACAAATCGGTCTTTAACAACAGAGAAATAAAATGTAAATAGATTAAACAAAAATGAGAAGTTAATCAACTTTACCCTTACATGCGTCCTTCTATAAAAGCAATATCTCCTGCTGTGGAACAGACCAATGGAGCATCTCCAACTTAGTAAATTAGAGTTCATATAAGTTATTTCAAGAACAATTCACACGTTGATACAACTTGTGATTCTGTCATTGTAGAGGATTGTACTTTCAATGTCGGCATGTCCGTCATATAGGCCACGTCTTAAAAGTGCGAGTAAATAGCATTTTTCATTTAATTCTTTACTCCGTGAATATTTATGTAATAAATATTGACATAATGCATATTGATTTTATAAAGGCACATGGCAACAGGAATTTGGTCTCCATCTAATAAATATTCATGGCGTCATAATTTCTTATATTAATATTCATGAGGCAGACGGTCATGTTAAACTAAAGTACAGTTGAACTTCGATATCTCGAACTCGGATAACTCGAATTTCGGGATAACTCGAACTAAAAGTTCGGTCATTCCAACATTTACAGCTTGTTCTAAAATGTATCACTACACATATCTAGAAACACATGTGACAGCTTAATGCAGGTCGAAAGTAATGCTGAAAGCTTTCAGCATTACTTTAGACTTGCATTAAGCTGTGAACTTCAGATGTCTGTCAGATTATAAATCGGCTGACTCGAACCCCTGTTATTTCGAACTAATTTGTATGGTCCCGTGAAGTTCGAGATATCGAAGTTCAACTATATAGCAGGATAGAAATCTTTCTGTGTTCCGCATTTACTTTTTCTCTGTCAATGTCGCATCTGTGTTCACCTAATGCAAACAGTTTGGATCCAGATGAGACACCGAGCAACATGGCGTCTTATCAGGATCAAAACTGTTTGTTACTGTAAATAAAGAAAGAAAATTATAGCAGACGACAAACTTTGCAGACGACAACATTTGGCAGCGAAAGATTTAATCCATGTGTAAGCCTAGTGTCTCTATACATGGGGGTGGGGTGGGTGGGGGGGTAGGCAAAGAGTGTAAATATATCTCAGAGGATCAGGGTATTCTCTATTTTCTTACGTACTCATAATAGATCTGACTCTATAGTCTCTGCCAGTACCATCATATACACATATGCCGTTTAAAAAATGCAGCTAATAGATATTTATAATGCCATTATTTTTTACATGAATAGTCATGGAGTAAAGGGTTAACCCTTTCCCTTATGTAAGCGCATTTTGACGCATCTGCAAACAGAGTAGACCAAGATCAGACGGCTCCTACAGGATCTGCTCTGTTTGCTTATGGTGCAATATAGATCTAATTCTACAGTTTCTGCCTGAGCCAAACTGTCCTGTGTTCATATGTCATTATAAAAAATAATCTTATTAATATTCATGACGTCATTATTTCCTACATGAATATTCATCAGGGAAAGGGTTAACCTTTACTGTACCAACCGCGGTTAAAGTGATTGGTTACAGTACATGGTACAGTATTATGCATCACTTGATCTTCCTACGTAAATTTTCTACGGTAACTGATCCAGATCCAAGCTGTTTGACACTTGGCCAATACCCCACCAGTTTAATCCTTTACTCCATAGATACACGCCTTTCTATTCCTTTGCAGACAAGAGTAGACCTAGATCAGACAGCTCCTATACGAGCTGTCTGATCAAAGTCTGCTCTGTTTGCTTCTGGAATTATATAAATCTGATTCTACAGTTTCTGCCATGACCAAAACATGATTTGTTCACGTGCGATTATATAACACAATCTAGTAAGTATCTTTGAAGTCATTGTCTATTGCATGCACATTCGCGGAGTAAAGCGATAATGTCAACAGAGGCGGACGTTTCGGGTAACATTGTTTTCTCAGATTAAAATTATTTAATGCAACCCTCATTGGCATCTAATATTTATGTATTATAATGTTTTCTCCAAATGCAATGTGGACAAAAAGCATGTTAAGTCGCATAAACCGTAAATATATATCATCAAACCTTTAATTTGATACCTGAAACTCCTCCGCCAGGTGTGTTCGTTTTGTGTGGTTTCATCCGTCATCCTTTGTATTGGCTATATCACACCAACATCGGGTATAAAAGTGTAAAATGAGAATGATGCTATGGATAAGAACATTAGATATTCGGTAAACATATTCTCTGAGAAATTGTCAGAGACGAAATATTAACCAATTTATTTGGTCTTTCGAACGGAAACTTATACTTAGCTAAAGAAGGATAAACTAAAGATGAGATACACATTGTTCCATATTATATGTTTCGTTTTAACAGGTAAGTTGCACATGTGTATACATTTTTGAAGGACTTTTACATCAGTTTTATTGTTATCCTTGTTGTGTTTATATTTACTATTTGAACGTATGCAAGTTTATATACCGGTATATGTGTTTGTGTTCATAAAGTTTTTATTTAACCCTTTCGCTGCCAATGCCGGATCTGTGATTACCTATGCAAACAGTTTGGATCCAGATGAGACGCCGAGTAACTCGGCGTCTCATCAGGATCCAAACTGTTTGTTACTGTTACTATGTTTTTGAAACAAAAATGAAGAAAATCAAAATAATGAAAATTTATAGCAGACGACAGAGTTTGGCAGCGAAAGGGTTAAACTACATGTACATGTTTATATACCGGTATATGTGTTTGTATATAAAGTTGTTTTTAAACTACATGTTTATATACCGGTATATGTGTTTGTATATAAAGTTGTATTTAAACTACATATTAATATACCGGTATATGTGTTTGTATATAAAGTTGTATTTAAACTACATATTAATATACCGGTATATGTGTTTGTATATAAAGTTGTATTTAAACTACATATTAATATACCGGTATATGTGTTTGTATATAAAGTTGTATTTAAACTACATATT
The DNA here is from genome assembly GCA_963576725.1 of Azorinus chamasolen. Lineage (NCBI taxonomy): Eukaryota > Metazoa > Mollusca > Bivalvia > Cardiida > Solecurtidae > Azorinus > Azorinus chamasolen. Next base: position 76,587,850 of record OY755248.1, read on the forward strand.
AATATACCGGTATATGTGTTTGTATATAAAGTTGTATTTAAACTACATATTAATATACCGGTATATGTGTTTGTATATAAAGTTTGTATTTAAACTACATATTAATATACCGGTATATGTGTTTGTATATAAAGTTTGTATTTAAACTACATATTAATATACCGGTATATGTGTTTGTATATAAAGTTTGTATTTAAACTACATATTAATATACCGGTATATGTGTTTGTATATAAAGTTTGTATTTAAACAACATGTTTATATACCGGTATATGTGCTGTGTATATATAAAAAACTATTTAACAAACATTTTTGTATACCGGTATAATGTGTGTGTATATAAAGTTTGCATTTAAACTACATATTAATATACCGGTATATGTGTTGTGTGTATATATAAAGTTTGTGTTTAAACAAGCATGTTAATATACCCGGTATATGTGTTTGTGTATATAAAGTTTGTATTCAAACTACACGTTTAAATGCCGGTATAGGTTTTTTTATATATAAATTTTGTATTTAAATCCCACAAAATAAATGTGGATTATGGAGAATTTCACTAACGTAACACAAAATTGAGATAGACGCCTGGTCACGCACTTGAGAACAGAGTAGACTCATTTTAGACGGCTCCAATTGGAACCAGGGTCTGCTCTTTTTTACTTATGGAATATTATATAGATCTGATTCTACAGTTTCCGCCATAGCTATTCACTATTGTATTAACCATTTCCCTTATGTAAGCGCATTTTGACGCATCTGCAAGCAGAGTAGACCCAGATCAGACGGCTCCTATAGGAACCGTCTGATCAGGGTCTGCTCTGTTTGCTTATGGTGTAATATAGATCTGATTCTACAGCTTCTGCCTGAATAAAAAATTTCCTGTGTTCATATGCCATTATAAAAAATAATCTTATTAATATTCATGACGTCATTATTTCCTACATGAATATTCATCAGGGAAAGGGTTAATATGCTATTATGAAGTTTAGCTAATGAATATTCATGATGTAGGAGTCGTGTGATCAAGATCCGTTTTGTTTTCTTGTGTAACAATACATAACTGATTCTACAGTTTCTGCTATTGTCAAGTTTTTCTTGTTTTCATACAGTAAAACCTCTCTATAACGGCCACTAAATTGTGTTAATTAGCTGGTATTTAGGGCAGATGGCTGCTTAAAGCAAGGTGTAGGTAAAACAGGACGTTCCTATATAGGAGCGTTCTGTTTTACTTTCACCTTGCTTTAAGTAGTCACCTACCTTTAACACAAAATACTTGATTTAATTTAGTGGCCGTTATAGAGAGGTTATACTGTATGTCATTATACATGTTCAAGGTGTTATGTCTCATGAATACGCATATTCATGGAGTAAATGGTTAATTTTCCGCATGCTGAAAAATAAAATTTGCTCTATAACCCTTTCCCTGTTTTATGTTTATTTCAAATTTCAATACCTGCTGAATATTCATGAACAAAATATTTATAATGAAATATGGAAGGTGTAACATGTGGCCATTTTAGAAAGTAAACAAACAGATCTATCAAACTCCATCAGCAAACAGTGCATACCCTGATCAGATGGTTCCTATAGGAGCCGTCTGATCTGGGTCTACTCTGTTTGCAAATGCCTGAAAATACGTTTATATGAGGGAAAGGGTTAATGATTATTATTATTGTGTACAAATATTCTAAAAACAACAGCAAATGTCACCTAGGAGATGCCTTACGAAACCAAATTTCTAAAGCGCCACTAAGTGTTAATGCAATTGTATTGTTCACTTGGGACCGATTCAAATTACACTTGGCATACGTACATTTATTTCTAGAAATAAAATCTATCATCTTATTTCTGAAGTATGTTTCTTCTGATAAGCTCAGTATTTAGTATTAGCGTGCATCCTATAACACTTTCCTCCATAAATACGCCTCTCTAGTTTCTACGCATCTGTAAAAATAACCTATTGAAACCATTGTGGTAAATAGAGCATTTGCTCCATTTATCACAATGGTTTCAAAAGTACAAAAATCTAAAAATTTCCTTTTCTCTAGTTAATGCTCCTTTTCGGTAGATTTATTCAAACTGATTTGATCTAAAAATAGCCTAAGAGGTAATGGGTTAAATAATGCCGAGATCACAGAGTAGAGCGTTAATTCCTGTATTTGGTTTATATACACAGTATCTTGATGAAGTTCAAGTTGACATGGAAATTGAATATTTAAGAATGTTTAACATTAAATATTTGTCGTGTCGATTCCAACCGAACTATCATTTGCAAACAGTTCGGATTTGGATGAAAGGCCGAGTTACTCGACGTCTCATCAGGAGTCAGGTCATTTGATCTTCGGACAGTAGTTATCAAACACTAAATATGAATCTGAGGTAAGTAGGGTTTGGACTTTAATTGGTATATGTTTTTTTCGCCAGGACAAGGGTGAAACACTGATTGTGGTATGATTTAATCACTATATACATGCACTTTCTATATAACATTAATCATTATACAAACGCAATTTCTATAGAATACTGACTATGGTGAGATCTTTATTTAATCATTATACAAATGCACTTTCCATAGAACATTTAATCGTTATACAAATGTACTTTCTATAGAACACTGACTATAGTATGATCATTTATTTAATCATTATACAAATGTACTTTCTATAGAACACTGACTATATAGTATGATCATTTATTTAATCATTTACTAATGCACTTTCTATAGAACACTGACTATAGTAAGATAATTTATTTAATCATTATACAAATGCAGTTTCTATAGAACACTGACTATATAGTATGATCATTTATTTAATCATTATACAAATGCACTTTCTATAGAACACTGACTATAGTAAGATAATTTATTTAATCATTATACAAATGTACTTTCTATAGAACACTGACTATAGTAAGATAATTTATTTAATCATTATACAAATGCACTTTCTATAGAACACTGACTATGGTGTGATCTTTATTTAATCATTATACAAATGCACTTTCCATAGAACATTTAATCGTTATACAAATGTACTTTCTATAGAACACTGACTATAGTATGATAATTTATTTAATCATTATACAAATGTACTTTCTATAGAACACTGACTATATAGTATGATCATTTATTTAATCATTATACAAATGCACTTTCTATAGAACACTGACTATAGTAAGATAATTTATTTAATCATTATACAAATGCACTTTCTATAGAACACTGACTACATAGTATGATCATTTATTTAATCATTATACAAATGCACTTTCTATAGAACACTGACTATAGTAAGATAAATTATTTAATCATTATACAAATGCACTTTCTATAGAACACTGACTATATAGTATGATCATTTATTTAATCATTATACAAATTTTTTAATGCACTTTCTATAGAACACTGACTATATAGTATGATCATTTATTTAATCATTATACAAATGCACTTTCTATAGAACACTGACTATAGTAAGATAATTTATTTAATCATTATACAAATGTACTTTCTATAGAACACTGACTATAGTAAGATAATTTATTTAATCATTATACAAATGCACTTTCTATAGAACACTGACTATAGTAAGATATAGAGGATCTGTTGCGAGTTGTCTTTTAAGATCACATGTTCCTAAACGAGCCTTTGAAAATGTCATTAAGCGAGCCTTGGCGAGCTTAATAACATTTTCTTGGTGAGTTTAGGAACATGTGATCTTAAAAGACAACGAGCATCAGATTCTTTTTCTCACATATCAAAAAAGTGTATTTTCGCCGTTTAAATGACATGTAAACATAGGTTTCCATGGCTTGACGTAATATATGACGTCATACGTTCTAAAGTGATCTTACACGTGTTACAGTTAAGGAAATCTTAACCTGTTGTTCTAACTCGGAGATAAGGGAAGGTATGTGAGAAATTTTATTTAATCATTATACAAATGTACTTTCTATCGAACGTGTGTAGGTAGGAACACGCATATAATTTCGAAATTTGAAAAGAGAACCAGTTTAACATAGAAAACCAGTTTTCTTCAGATAAAAGGCTGAGTGAAATGTTTTGAAATGATGAATTATTGTAACACGTTTTATGCAATGAAATACGCCTTTCTTCGCCTCTGTAAAAGTCAAGTCACTTTTGAAACCATTGTGGTAATAGAGCATTTGCTCCATAGGAGCAAATGCTCTATTTATCACAATGGTTTCAATACTACACAATTCTAAATGTTTCCTTTTCTCTAGAAATGCTACTTTTCGGTAGAGGTTGGCTCTAAAAATAGCCTATGAGATTATAATGGGTTAAGCCTCATAGATATTCTCAAACGCTTTTTAATGGATGTCTTAAAATGCGTTGATCCGTGAGCCTTGAATGTATTGTTAGGTGATTTGTAATAATATTTGCAAACATTTTGAACCCAGATGAAATACCGAGATTCTCGTCGTCATTCCAAGATCCAGACTGTTTGTCACGCTGATAAGGGGCGTAGCTTCCTACAGGCCATGTAGGCCGCGGCCTACACTTTTCCCCAGAAAGTTAAAAAAAAGAAAAAAGACAACATATTGATTTAATACCTGTGTGTGTGTGTTTGGACTGCAAGATCCCTCCATCAGTACGCCTTTCTACGCCTTTGCAAACAGAGAAGGCCCACATCAGGCGGCTCATATAGGAGCCGTCTGATCAAGGTCTGCTCATTTTACTGATGATATAATATAGATAGTGCTATTATAACAATTAATGTTATTAATATTCATAATGCCATTATTTGCTTTCATGAGTATTCATGGAGTAAAGGATTAAATTCGGCCTACACATTCATTTAATCCAAGCTACGCCCTTGTCAGATTATATCTTTGGAAACTAATAAAATACGAATATAAGACTAATAAGTCTGCTTCGAAAACTAAATTGGAAACCAATCACTGTGCTCATATTCAGTCTATCACTGTGCTCATATTCAACCTATCACTGTGCTCATATTCAACCTATCACTGTGCTCATATTCAGTCTATCGTTGTGCTCATATTCAACCTATCATTATTAAGATGTCGATATGTTTGTTCTAAAAACTAATTACAAATGTATTCTGTTCAACGGATTGTTTAAAATCTTAACTTTATAAAAGTATCCTTTTTACACGAACACCGGTTAAATATAACTTATCATTTTTAAATATGAAACACTTCAAAGTCTTGTTAAATCTGCTTTAATTATATGACCCATGGCTAAGATAAAGTTTGACTAAAAACACAAATAAATCATTTTGTGGTATTTTCCATAGCCTTGATTTTAATTATCAAATTCTAAACGAAGTTCGTGACCCATATTTGTTTTATGCACTTTGCAACGAACAATATTTCAGGAAAGTATGAGTTGGGAAATGAATAATCACGGAGTACATACATTGTCACTGTTTGACATGTTATATCAATGAACTTAACCCTTCTCTTGCTGAATTTTAAAATACATTTCTCCTTCTTTACCAATGCCCTGTTGTATAATTACATATATCTTCACTGTGTACAAGCATATCGCTGTGTAATCGCTGCTGTGCTGTGCACTGGTTACACAATCAACTTGTAAATAGTGTAGACCCTGGGTCTTCACTATTTACAGGTAGGTATATTGACGTGAATAGCAAGCGAAGGGTTAAATGAACAAGCAGTATAATTAGTGAACTAATTGAATACCACACTTTTTAATATAAGTAAAGCTCGCCATGTATGTGTCTTTGCAAACATAGTAGACTCCGATCAGACAACTCCTGTATGCCTGTCTGATCTGAATATGTCGTGAATCTGTTTGTCATGGCAATACAGTTCTTTTTTTTGTATTCTTGGCGTAGCAATAGAATACAAAGGTGGCGATCCACAATCGAACCCATGGTACAATGGCCTACCTGACAACTGCCATTCCGCATATCAGTCTAGTGCAATTTATTGACCTGCATTCGATAGACACAAAAAAATGTTTAATAACATGGCATACGGAATCAATCATGGTATACTATTTCTGAAATGAAAATGCTTCGTAACATGAGCTTCGGCTTAGTATATGTAACACAATCCACAAAATATAGCAATGTACAAGAAGGGCGCACGAATATACAAATATCAGTCACATGAAGAAATCACGTGATCATTATATGAATGAAAGTATCATCCTAGAGGCAGTTACTCAATGAATAAAAAAGCGCGCGTCGGATGACCTTAGGCAAGCGATTCGGTAATCACGCCCATAAACTGCGAGTGACCAGTTTGATAATAAGCATAGCGGGGAAACGGATGAAGTGTCAGCTGCAATTTAATCATCAACTGGAAATAGTGTTAACCATTTCCCTTATAGATACGCAATTTAATGCCAAAGCAAACTCATTCGATATCAGATTGATGCCATGCAAGGAATACTGCAGCGTCTACAACACTTATTTTATACGATTTAGTACGGTAAATTAGGACGATTTGAGGAATGTTAAGTGAAAGGGGCTACGTTTGTAATTTAACCACACATTTGTGTGGACTATGAGTTATACAGTACACATTCTGTATAATAACCATCTTGTTATACAGCTGTGTGTCTAGCAGTTATACAGTTTACACTCTCTATAGCGACCATCTAGACATACAGCAGTGTGTCTAGGAGTTATACAGTATACACTCTCTATAGCGACCATCTAGACATACAGCAGTGTGTCTAGGAGTTATACAGTATACACTCTCTATAGCGAACATCTAGACATACAGCAGTGTGTCTAGGAGTTATACAGTATACACTCTCTATAGCGACCATCTAGACATACAGCAGTGTGTCTAGGAGTTATACAGTAAATAATCTCTATAGCGAACATCTAGTCATACAGCTGTGTGTCGAAGAGTTATACAGTATATAATCTCTATAGCGACCATCTAGTCATACAACTGTGTGTCTAGGAGTTATACAGTAAATAATCTCTATAGCGAACATCTAGCCATACAGCTGTGTGTCGAAGAGTTATACAGTATATAATCTCTATAGCGACCATCTAGACATACAGCTGTGTATCTAGGGGTTATACAGTATATAATCTCTATAGTGACCATCTAGTCATACAGCTGTGTGTCTAGGGGTTATACAGTATATAATCTCTATAGTGACCATCTAGACATACAGCTGTGTATCTAGGGGTTATACAGTATATAATCTCTATAGTGACCATCTAGTCATACAGCTGTGTATCTAGGGGTTATACAGTATATAATCTCTATAGTGACCATCTAGACATACAGCTGTGTGTCTAGGGGTTATACAGTATATAATCTCTATAGCGACCATCTAGACATACAGCTGTGTGTCTAGCAGTTATACAGTATACATTCTCTATAGCGACCGTCTAGACATACAGCTGTGTGTCTAGCAGTTATACAGTATATAATCTCTATAGCGACCATCTAGACATACAGCTGTGTGGCCAGGAGTTATACAGAATATAATCTCTATAGTGACCATCTAGTCATACAACTGTGTATCTAGGGGTTATACAGTATACATTTCTCTATAGCGACCATCTAGACATACAGCTGTGTGTCTAGCAGTTATACAGTATACATTCTCTATAGCGACCATCTAGACATACAGCTGTGTGTCTAGCAGTTATACAGTATATAATCTCTATAGCGACCATATAGACATACAGCTGTGTGTCTAGGAGTTATACAGTATACACTCTCTATAGCGACCATATAGACATACAGCTGTGTGTCTAGGAGTTATACAGTATACACTCTCTATAGCGACCATATAGACATACAGCTGTGTGTCTATGGATTATACTGTATACATTCCCTATAGCGACCATTTAGTCACGCCGTTGTGTAGCAAAGTGTTATGCAATATATATTCACTATAGCGTCCATCTAGTCATACAGCAGTGTGGCTAGGAGTTATACAGTAAAACTTCTCTATAGCGACTATCTGGTCATACAGGTGTGTGGCTAGGAGTTATACAGTATATATACTCCATACTGACCATCTAGTCACATGTGGCCATCTAGTTATACAGCTATGTGGCTAAGAGTTATACAGTGTACATTATCTATAGCAACCATCTAGTTATACACCAGTGGCCATCTAGTCATACAGCTATGTGGCTAAGAGTTATACAGTGTACATTATCTATAGCAACCATCTAGCCATACACATGTGGCCATCTAGTTATACAGCTATGTGGCTAAGAGTTATACAGTGTACATTATCTATAGCAACCATCTAGTCATACACATGTGGCCATCTAGTTATACAACTGAGTGCCTAAGAGTTATACAGTATACATTATCTATAGCAACCATCTAGCCATACACATGTGGCCATCTAGTTATACAGCTGTGTGGCTAAGAGTTATACAGTGTACATTATCTATAGCAACCATCTAGCCATACACATGTGGCCATCTAGTTATACAACTGAGTGGCTAAGAGTTATACAGTGTACATTATCTATAGCAACCATCTAGCCATACACATGTGGCCATCTAGTCATACAGCTATGTGGCTAAGAGTTATACAGGGTACATTATCTATAGCAACCATCTAGTCATACACATGTGGCCATCTAGTCATACACATGTGGCCATCTAGTTATACAGCTATGTGGCTAAGAGTTATACAGTGTACATTATCTATAGCAACCATCTAGCCATACACATGTGGCCATCTAGTCATACAACTGAGTGCCTAAGAGTTATACAGTATACATTATCTAGAGCAACCATCTGAGCATACAGCTATGACTAGCTAGTCATACAGCTATGTGGCTAAGAGTTATACAGTATACATTATCTATAATATGTATTTGTACAAGCATTTTAAAACAGGTTTTGTTTTTGAGGAATATCTTAATTGTTTGCCACGTAAATATCGCATAGCTTTATCGAAACTGAGACTGTCCTCCCACCAGCTCAGAATAGAATCAGGACGTTATGGTCGTAATAGAATTGAACGTATTCAGCGTTTCTGTAACGTGTGTAACACACGTGATATTGAAGATGAATACCATTTCGTTTTAATTGGTCCTACATACAATGACTTAAGAAAACGTTTTATACGTAAACATTTCTTCAATAAACCCAAGTATTTATAAATTTGTTTCATTAATGCAAACATGTTATTATAGAGAATCACGAGCATTAAGTATGTATATATACAATGCATTGATTTTACGTCAGTCCAAAGTAAATGTAAACGAAAGTTAAAATGATACTTAACCATTTGAATGTGATAAACGGACATTGGAGACCTTTGCAGACAGTTTGGGTCCAGATCAGGCGCCACGTACGTGGAGTCTGATCAGAACACAAACCCTCTGTCTCTTGGATGTTGTTTTGGTGATGTGTATGTTAAGGTCAGCTGAATGTTTGATGCTCTGCGGACGAAAGGTTTAGCAGACTGCATTTATTCAGCATTCAAAGGGTTAAAATGGTATATTACAATGATATATAATAGTTGATGATTGTGTTCATGAAATCTCTGATGAACTGTTACAGGTGTTGTATTTAGAATTTTAATTAAAATATATGAGTGTAGTACACTTACGTCAGAGTTCAACCTCATAAATGTGTTCAAATTACATCGTGGAATTACAAAACTGTTTATGTGATTCGGTTACATTGTTGTATATTCTAAAACTATCTTGTCATGTTTGTGTATATATGATGTATATATGATGTATGTAACGAGAAACATTATATGTGGGAGTGGTGGTCCAGTGGTAGGACGTTGGACTTGGGATCGAAGGGTCCCCGGTTCGAATCCTGCCATCGGACTATCAGAATTTTTCTGAGCAAAAAATGCATCCCACGTTTGCTCCTCTCCACCCAGGTGTATAAATGGGTACCTGTGAGGGAAATAAGCCAATGTGCCATGGCTGCATTGGGCGCCGAATGTTAATGGCCGACTTATAACCCAGTGATCGGGGGGGGGGGGTAAATTGTGAAGTCGGGAGAATATGTACACTGTATATAGTTCCAGACTATAAACCTCACCTTTACCTTTAACCTAATAAAACTTTTTGAATCTTGAATCTATAACAACCATCTAGCCATACACATGTGACTAGCTAGTCATACAGCTATGTGGCTAAGAGTTATACAGTGTATATACTCTATACTGACCATCTAGTCATACACCAGTGACAATCTAGTCATACAGCTATGTGGCTAATAGTTATACAGTGTACATTATCTATAGCAACCATCTAGCAATACACATGTGGCCATCTAGTCATACAACTGTGTGGCTAAGAGTTATACAGAGTACGTTATCTAGAGCAACCATCTAGCAATACACATGTGGCCATCTGGTCATACAGCTGTGTGGCTAAGAGTTATACAGTGTATATACTCTATACTGACCATCTAGTCATACACCAGTGACAATCTAGTCATACAGCTGTGTGGCTAAGAGTTATACAGTGTACATTATCTATAGCAACTATCTGACGATACAGCTGTGACTAGCTAGTCTTGCAGCTGTGTGACTAAAAGTTATACAGTATACATTCTCTACAGTAACCATATAGCCATACACCTGTGACCATCTAGTCGCGCAGCTGTGTGGCTAGGAATTATACCTCTCGTCACCACAAAAGACACCGTTCACGGTAAATAAACCTCTGTCACAACCACTATTCCATATTTGTTCTTTCCATCTAAACCATAAGTTGAGAAGAATTTGATTACTTTTAGGTAGGCGACTGCTTAATGCATGGTGAAAGTCATGCAGAAAGCTCCTAGAGGAGCTTTCTGCATGACTTTTACCCTGCATTAAGCTGCCACCCGTCTCCAAGATATTTATACTAAGTTAAGGTTCGGTTTAGAGAGGTTTTTACTGTATTTCCAGAAAATTCTCACACATTGGTGACTGGATCAATTACAAAGCAGATGTGTTGAAAATGAAACAGATATAAACTAATTCATGTGTGAAAAGACTGTTGATGTCTCCTAACCATCCCATTGCCGAGTATTAAATGTTTCACGCATTTTCATCCACTGTCCTTTTTTATAATTATGTAAGTGAAGCAGACTTTAGGACTTCATACAGGTGAAACACAGTTCAGGAATGAAATTAGATTATGCAGTCTAGGTGGGGCAGAATTTAGGACTGATATTTTTGCAGGTGCGGCAGCTTTTAAGGACTGAGATTTATGTAGGTGGGGTAGATGTTAGGGCGTTTTATTGAATGTAGGCGGGGTAGAATTTCGAACTGTGATTTATGTAGGTGTGGTGGGTTTTAGGTATGGGCTTTATATAGGTGGAGCAGATTTAAGACTGGAAATAATGTAAAAACAAGATCCGTCTGATCAGGGTCTACTGTGTGTGCAAAGGCGTAGAAAGGCGTATTTATGGAGTAAAGGGTTAAAACCTGCCTAAGAAATATTTTACACTGCAATATAGGACTCTTGATCCTTTTCTTCATATAAACGCATTTTCACGCATTTGCAAACAGAGTAGACCCGGATCAGACGGCTCCTACAGGAGCCGTCTGATCAGGGTCTGCTCTGTTTGCTTATAATATGATATAGATATGATTCTTCAGTTTCTGCCACTGCAAAAATACATGTGTCAGTGCTATTATAACAAATTAATCTAATAAATATTCATGGCATCGTTATTTCTTACATGAATATTCATAGAGGAAAGGGTTAAAAGACAGACGACATGGTTTGTTTGATAATGCACAAGTATTCACTGAATTACAATCCCCAAACCCCTTAGCATGCTCAAATATTTTTACAAGTGTATTACCTCAAGAAAGTGAAATAAGTGATTATTTGACTTCATAGCAATATACACATCACAAGTACCACCAGAGGGCACTAATTCTAAACAATGTTTTTGGTTATGTGTAATAAAATAAATAAATATCCATGACAGCAAAATGGTGGTACCTTTAATTTGCTTTATCATTATTAACTCTTTCGTGGCCAAATTTCTAACTGTCGCCAGCAACGCAGTTTTGTTAAACATTTCGGTCAAATGAAGAATTTAGATGAATAAATGCTAATTTCAAAGGAATAAACTGCAGACAAAGAACCAGAGGCTAAGACAAGCAGTGAAGTCCTTGATCTTTGACACACTGTTTGCCTTGGTGCAATTTAACCGATATTGCCATAATTGGAACTGAAATAGTTAATCAATTACTCCATAAGTACGCCTTTCTACGCCTTTGCAAACAAAGTAGACCCAGGTCAGACGACTCCTTTAGTAGCCGTCTGATCAGGGTCTGCTCTGTTTGCCTATGACATAATATAGATAAGTCTACAGTTTATGCTATGGCAAAATATCCATGTGTCCATGTGCTAGTATAACAAATAATTTAATCAATAGCCATGGTGTCATTATTTCAAGATTATATGAATACACACAAAGCTTTAAACAATTTGTACGAAAAAGAAACTTTAGTCTGATATTGGAATAAGACCCAGAGTAGACCCAATTCTGATCAGGGTCTGCTTTGTTTGCTCATGAAATGATGTAAAGCTAATTCTTGAGAGTTCGCCATATCCATGTCACTAAAGCGGTTAAAATGAAATCACTTTAACCCTTACTTTATTTTACTCATCTAACCCTTACTCTATTTAACTCGTTAACCCATACTCTATTTAACTCGTTAACCCATACTCTATTTAACTCGTTAACCCATACTCTATTTAACTCGTTAACCCTTACTCTATTTAACTCATTAACCCTTACTCTATTTAACTCGTTAACCCATACTCTATTTAACTCGTTAACCCTTACTCTATTTAACTCGTTAACCCTTACTCTATTTTAATCTTTACTCTATTTTACACTTACTCTATTTTACTCTTTAACCCGTACTCTATTTTACTATTTTACCCTTACTCTATTTTACTTTTTTAACCCGTACTCTATTTAACTCTTTAACCCTTACTGTATTTTACTCTTTAACCCTTACTCTATTTTACTCTTTACTCTATTGTACACTTACTCTATTTTACTTTTTAACCCTTACTCTATTTAACTCGTTAACCCATACTCTATTTAACTCGTTAACCCATACTCTATTTAACTCGTTAACCCATACTCTATTTAACTCGTTAACCCTTACTCTATTTAACTCGTTAACCCTTACTCTATTTTAATCTTTACTCTATTTTACACTTACTCTATTTTACTCTTTAACCCGTACTCTATTTTACTATTTTACCCTTACTCTATTTTACTTTTTAACCCGTACTCTATTTAACTCTTTAACCCTTACTCTATTTTACTCTTTAACCCTTACTCTATTTTACTCTTTACTCTATTGTACACTTACTCTATTTTACTTTTTAACCCTTACTCTATTTTACTCATCTAACCCTTACTCTATTTTACTTTTTAACCCATACTCTATTTTACTTTTTAACCCTTACTCTATTTTTCTATTTTACCCTTAATCTATTTTACTCATTAACCCCTACTCTATTTTACTCTTTTACCCTTAATCTATTTTACTCATTAACCCTTACTCTATTTTACTCTTTAACCCGTACTCTATTTTACTCATAAACCCTTATTCTTACTTACCCTGCTGTCAAAAATATAATGTTTGCTCAAATTAGGAAGTAGACAAACTTTTCACGTGTATTCGGAAACGTGTTAGTATTTATTCGGCTCGCGTTTTAGTTTCGTTAACTGTTCGACCAAGACCGATAATATGTTTTTGTAGGACAAAAATGAGAAGTATCGATGAAAACGATTTATTTGTATCACAGGGGCAGTTTTCGATATAAGTTCAAATTGACAATCTTCATGCTAATAACTGAACATAACACTTATATGTATATGTAACAAGCTTTATGATATTATCGCAAATATGCGTTCATTGCAGGGACTTCCTCTTTAATCTCATTAAAGTACACGTTAAACATTGCTGTACATGTACTCTATAAGTGTATACTCAGTAAGTGCTGCGGCAAAACAAGGTTATCATCATGTAAACCGAATTACTTGCTTAATAAGTATTAACCCTTCTCTTGCTGAATTTTAAAATACATTTCTCCTTCTTTACCCATGCCCTGTTTATAATTACATATATCTTCACTGTGTACAAGTATTTCACTGTGCAATAACTGCTGTGGAGTGCAATGGTTGCACAATCAACTTGTAAATAGTGCAGACCCTGATGAGACAGCTCCTGCAGGAGCTGTCTCATCTGGGTCTTCACTATTTACCGGTAGGTATATTGACGTGAATAGCAAGCGACAAGTTAAATGATATTTTGGGAGACGTGTATCGTGTTTATTACTTGACCATTAAAGCAAAGTAGTTTTAAACAGTAAAAGACAGGTAAAACACCCTTTTTATTTCGAGTATACCAGTATACGCAAGGCTAGTCTTCTGAATCAGATGCTGATATGAATTTATTATGCTAGAAGGTGATAAGAAGAGCAAAAGCCGGGTATAGAAGAGGAACAATAAAGTTAATGATTATTTATCTTTATTTTAAAAAAGCTTCTTAAACAATATACAGTTGAAAATGAACACGTTTGGTGTTGATAGCATAATTAAAACTACTAAGTTAAATGACAATGTGGGACATTAGTTAGTTGTTTGCTCTTGATAAAAGTAGAAGCTTTTTTTAAAAAAACAAATGGGTCGTTTTATTTGAAAACCTTATGGATGAACTTAATTTTGTGAAAAGAAATAAGGACCGATCCTTCTTTGAAGAGTAGCAAAGGGAAATAAACAACTAATGTTCCTCATTACAGCATGCACAAAATCAAGAATTATTAACATTTTCTCTCTCTTTTATCCATAGTTCCATACAGAAGTTTATTTTTGGTGAATCCTTTCTCGAATAAATTATTTGGAAAAATAGAAAGAAAACTAATTTTTCACTGACATTAGTAGTTTGTTTGTTTGTTTGTGTTGATTTACGCCCGTTTCTGCTCACTATGACATTAGTAGTGTTAACTGATATGTACATTATTTTAATATAAATATCTTTAAACGTACCAGGCGAAAATGAAACAGATTCTTTAGGATCTTTCAGATATGAGTTTACTCTGCAAAGATGTTTAAATGTGGGAGAAAAGGTTACAAATTAACATTCGAAACAATCTAATCTACACAGTACAGGTAACAAGTTGTTATGAAGCAGTGATACCAAAATAACAGTGTAATATACAACAATTTGTATCATAAGTAAACAACTCAAAAACCTTTAATGAGACTATAGAAATGAGTGAATAATTTAATCTTTTCAAAACCAAGTACTTTTTTTCCAATGCTGATATTTTTGACACCAAAATATAAATTAATTTACTAGGAACTACGGATACTAGTCTATGTGTAGTCTATGTGTAGTCTATGTAGTCTATGTATTCCAATTAGTACATATAAAAGGAAAACGCGTAGGTTTTAGGTAAACTTCATGTTTCAAATTTATTTCATAGTTATGACCAAGTTTTATGTTATGAATGACATATAATACTACCAAGGAAGATTATATTACACTGGGGCGACAAATGGTAGACACTAAATTAACAATATATGAATTTGAAACTTTTGTTAACATATTTTTTTTATACATTAGGTATCTCGGCCAAATATCGATTTTCGGAAAGTTTGATAGTCAAAGCATTATAGTCGCATTCTAAGCACACTTGCCAAAATAGGTACGTGTCCATCTATTGTGGTCACAATAAAGTTTTATATGAAGGGATGCTTCTACAAGAAATGTTCACCGATGTGACCTTAGAACTATCATTTGTGAAGCAAATGACGTAGGCCTTGATCTGGGTCTACACTGTTTGTCTATGTCTCTGTTAAAGGACACGAAACAAAATGGATTAAAAGCGTCACATCTTTGCGAAATTAATAGTTGCATTATGGAAAAAAAGAGAAATGAAAAACAAATGCATTTCGTACAGTTTTGCATGCAGAGTTTGACGTCTGGAAAGACAAAGTGGAAGTGTAGGTTATATGTGTACGTTGTGACAACAGACGATAGAAAGAAAACTGTGCCGACCAATGCTAATAGCAAATATCGGTCTATGTGGCATGAATATTTAGTTATAGCTTGGCCTACACAAACTCTTAATTGTATATATATTGTGTATGTTTGTATTATTGTTCGTTACCTGAACGCTTTACTTCTATATTCCTTCATACTGTTCTGTTTGTATGTAATCTCCACTGGGAGGAAATAAAGATACTGAACTGAACTGAACTGACTTATAATTCAGACATTTCTATGTCATGCTGCCTATGCGATTTGCACTAGAACGAGAAACTAGATATAGACAGCCTAGCTGTACATGAGTCTGTTTTAGACACGAGCTTTAAGTTATTTCCTTCTTTTGTAGTTTCCGTTTTCTTAGCACACCTGAGTATACTCGGTTGAGATTTTGTGATCGACCACCGTCCAATGCTCGTCCGTTACAAATGTGAGTGTCCGACATGGGGGTTGACATTAGAATCAGATATATGTAACTGGTTGAGTTTCTGGCCGACAATGTTCAATTAGTTAATAGTAATAGGAGTATCACTGTTTGACATTTGTACCATTGCAAGTTATCATCACTATTTAACCACAAGACGAATACATGTAGATATATAGCCCATGGACGGCGCGGCGTTTAGTGCAATCGCTTCTCACCATTGAGCTAAAGTTTCGAATCCCAGTCCCGATTCTCAGAATCTTCGGCTGTTAAACGTTGTAGTGGATGGAAACGGCTTGATTCTTTATTCTTACTGCTAATAGCTAACCGCAGAATAAGTTTTTATAATTGCTTTTATTTGAGTAATACACTATGACAAATAATTTTAGCAACTACATTTGTATAAATCTAACGATATACTTTTAGGAAAAAAACACATAGTCATTTCTTTTGTTAACATTTTAGTTTATTGTTAAAATTTGTGAAGAGATGTCATTTTTACAATTAATGATGATGATGATGATGATGATGATGATGATGATGATGATGATGATTGGATGGTCATGGTTTCATTCCGATACTAATCATGGCCTGACTGGAAATAAGTCAAATAACACATCATGTAATTGCTCAAAACTGGTGACAAATGACTTTTAATTGTACACATGCACTTTTTAGCGTCCTTTTCTGTATGACAGTTGACGTGTTACAAATGTGATTGTATGTCACATCAAAGATCGGCATCGGTCACATTCATCATAAAATGTGTTACATATGTGCTCGATTTCCGGATCACTTTTGTAACACATGTTACGATTGGGATTCTTACGAATGATATCTAACAGCGCTCTGTTTAAAGGCACGGGTTCAGAAACTACCAAAAATGACATCATCTCAGATTTAAACAAAATGTATCAGTGCAGAATAGTGCATGAGTACTCATCAAAACTGACAGCGACATGGTTGTTACCATAGCAACCGGTTTTTGAAAACACCTTTTATGGCCTATTTTGAATACTTATATATCCAATATTATGAATGAAAATATAATTACACATTTGTATTGGTATTTCATCACTTAAATCTTTCGGCGCCAATGTCGCCTATTGGCACAATTGAAAACCGTGCAGTCCCAGGTCAGATGTCGCCTTTTCAAGACGGCATCTGACCTGGGACTTCACTGTTTTCTGTATTATTTTAGCCCAAGCATACAGGTTTTTTAAAAACAAATGTTTTACTAATATATCTTTATTATTTAGTTTAGAATTATATTTAATATGAAATTATTATTGCAGACGACACTTTTAAAATTGGCGCCAAAAGAGTTAAATTAATTAATGAAAACAGGATTATTCGATGAAAACTTCTTTATGTTCTGATTGCCATTGAAACCAAATCAGATATATTAAGAATTGAATAAATATATTAAAATATGGTATTGGTATCTTTATCAGAGAAATGAACATATTTATTCCCTAATTTGATTGCCATGGAAACAAATTGCTTTTACACTTAACCGGTTAATCGAGACGATTCACGCCATAGGGTTTGGTGGAGAAATAAAGGAATTATCCTTGAAAATGTTTTAATCTACGTGTCTTATCTAGACATCTGTATAGTATGAAGTTCATTGATATTATCTTATTGAGCTTACACATATCATAACAATGTGTTCCCTCGAATTAATGTTAAGTGCAACATGTTTTGTCCATTACTGTTCAGCAAACATAATCCTTTCCCAATAGACTTATTTGAGTTCAAAATATAATCATTGAAGAAGCGAGCCACCTTCTTCGCCTCTTCAGGCTTTAGGAGAAATTGCAGATCAAAATGTAGCAGTTCTTTGTACTGACAATAATAAACTGATACAGAAAAACACTTACAAATGGAAGCAAATAATTTTTATTCCATATATGCAATACCATTGGTCAATGAATAAAAGGGATAAGTTTCGAGGCTTATTCTTTGTGCATGTGCTGTTGAAACAGTTTCCATGCTTGACTGGTGTAAGTCAATGACGGACTATGTCCACCTATATCGTTTACATTTGTATTACCAAAGCGATATACTATTCCAGTTTGTTATTGCGTAATATTTACATTCGCCCTGCAACGTCCTTATATAACCTTATTCTAAAAAGAAAGTTGCATTTTCCCATGAACGTTCATTTCAATACCAGTTTGAGTCGGTTCTCCTTTTCCAAGAATTCCGCTGTGTAAGCGCGGAGTAATACTGTACTGACCCAGTTATGACATATTTTAAGATTTATCAATGTGGAATCGATACGTGACAATGTAAACATAAACACTCCACTTACTGAAACGTCAGCGATTAACGACGCCTTATATCAGTGTAGATTCTGATCAGACTTATGTGGAAATGTTTATTTTGCAATGCACGAATAAAAATGAAATAAATAAATCTAAATCAATGCTCTAGTGGTATAAATAAATACTAAACATATATTATCCGTAAGGTTTGAACTGGCACTCATTACTTTCCGCCGTCTTTCGTCGATGAAAAATCGTGATAGTGACGCATGTTTCACGTGTGTGTTTGGAAGGATAAAAACAGCTTACGGAAAAAGGCGGAATATTCATGCAGTGCCAGGTCAAACCTTATCGACAATATATGTTTTTGTGTGTTTATGTTTACCTTCAGATCGATACAAAACAATTATACACGTTCGTCTGCAATAAACAATGGCTGAATTCGACGACGATTTCCTTCAGACAATTGATTTCGAGGCAATTGATGTGGTCTGCTCGTCAAAACAGACCGAGTTGAAAATGGAAAATTTGAAATGTGGCATCTTCTTACTGAGAATTATCGCTTGAATACATAATATTGCCAACTTTAACAGCCGTGGCGTATCAAAATATATTATCAAGTAATGAGTGAAGCATAAATAAGTCAATGTCCTTACCGTTAACAAAGGAAAATCCGAGAATAAAATCCAACGTGATCAGGCATGGCGGGTGAGTAAATTGGCTTCGACACCGCGACCTACATTTAAGGAGATGCTTTAATACCAACATTTCGTAAATGTATATGATTTGAAATATCTCGATAATCTTTTCTTTAAACATAGCTGGACAATTTACTGATTAAAATCTTGTATTCATTCTATATTTATAATATGTGTTTGGGACTATTTTTCATACCATATATAGAGATCCTACTACGTTAGAAACGAACCTGGCAACGACCTAGGTAGCGGCTATTACGTGACCGGTATACCGTTGAAATATAAGAAATACAATGGAATATAAATATAAGAAATAAATGACGTGCTCCCGGTGTTCATGAGGTTATGCAACGCATAGCTTTACGAGCAAAGATTCACGTGAAGCCCTTCGGGCTTCACTAATTTTGCTCGTAAAGCTATGCGTTGCATAACCTCATGAACACCGGAAGCACGTCATTCATTTCTTAAATACTTTTCACTGACCAGGGGGCGTAGCTATCGATACACACTCACGCACGTGCGTAACATAAATATGAAAGGTGAAAACATTATCATTGCCAAAAATGGAACGAAATTCGGAGGCTAAGGGGCTAGACTTTGATAAACATTCTGTCTTGCCATGTAAGCGTTAACCCATTCCTTCATATTGACGCATTTTGTCGCCTCTGTAAAAGTCACCGTTTTATATCATTGTGATAAACAGCATTTGGTTGGGTTGAAAATGCTATATTTATCACAATGGTTTAAAAACTATGCAATATTCTAGATTTTCCCGGGGAACATGCCCATGAACCCCTATAGCGACTCTGAGTACATTATAGATACCGGTGGCGACTTCAAACGTCATACTTCACAAATCAAATTTCACACTTCAAACTTCACACTTCAAACTTCAAACATCACACATTAAACTTCAAACTTCACATTTCACGGTTCACAATTACTACGGTAATCACGAATGACGTCATATGAGACCCCCGCGTATTTTGAAAAGGCGATCGTGTTTCTGGACGAGTTGGGAGGAATTAATTTCTTTCATTTTTTTACATCTAGATACACTATATTTGAATGTAACACACAAACACAAAATTCACCATTTTTATGTTTGCTTTTAAATTGTGTATTACTATATGTGCTATATTTTATAACTCATTAATCCTTAGCGATGAGTAAAGTGAACTATCACCACCGGTCTTTCGTAGGATTCAGCTACGCCTCTGCTGTTGGTCAAATAAACCTATTTTTATTCAAAATGGGATATTGACGCCTTTTGACACCGCTGTGAAAGTGGCCTTTTTAAACCATTGTGATAAATAAAGCATTTGCTCCCATGGAGCAAATGCTTTATTTATCACAATAGTTTCTAAACTACAATATTAGAAAAATCCCTTTTCTCTAGTAAATGCTCCTTTTCGGTAGATTTATTCAAAGCGACTGGGTCTAAAAATAGTTTATCAGGAAATTGGTTGATCAACATTTATATCCCATTCCTTTGTCTTTCTTTACATTTATTTGATCAGTTTTTCAAGTTCATACAAAAATAATTGAATTCAGCCATTTTTATTAAGTTTAACACAGCCCTGTTAAATGTGCATCAGCCAATAAGACTATCAATATATTTGTATATTGTAGAAACTTATAGATTCCAATATATGCTACACTGTTGAAAGACATTGGAAAATCCCAGGATACAATGTACAGTTGAAATTCGATATATCGAACTTCAATGGACCATACAAATTACTTCGAGATAACAGAGGTTCGAGTCATCCGACTTCTAATCTGAGCTATTTCTCAGGTTCACAGCTTAATGCAGGTCTAAAGAAATGCTGAAAGGAGCTTTCAGCATTAATTTCGTAATTTTCGTATACCGTATACTTTTTTGTATTTAGAAATGCACAGTGATACATTTTAGAACAATTCTGTATTGTAAATGTTGGAAGGCCCGAGCTTTAGTTCGAAGTATCCCGAAGTTCGAGTTATCCGAGTTCGAGATATCGAGGTTCAACTGCACGTGCATTTCAATCTATACAGATTAAGCTTTTAGATTCCAGTCGTATATACTGTATTTATATTATATTAAACTTCTTAATGTAGTCTGTACACGTTTATAGCAAACAAGAGACATACGACGGTGTCAAATTCTCCTGTTTGTACTTTCTGAATGTGATGGTTTTCAATGACAGTTATTCATTTATTTGTTATTTAAGATGTGATATGTGAACAGCGTGTCATATTTTGCAACACAAGTCTGCAATTCTATTCTACAATCACATTTATTTCGAAAATGATGAGTAGCGTCAAAAAATTACATTCTTAACCCTTTATTTCATGAATATTTATCAAAGAAATGATGACATCATGAATATCAAGTAGCTAATTTTTATTATGGAATATTAACCCTTCTCTTGCTGAATTTTAAAATACGTTTCTCCTTCTTTAACCATGCCCTGTTGTATAATTACATATATATTCACTGTTTACAAGTATTTCGCTGTGCAATCACTGCTGTGGAGTGCACTGGTTGCACAATCAACTTGTAAATAGTGCAGACCCTGATGAGACAACTCCTGCAGGAGCTGTCTCATCTGGGTCTTCACTATTTACAAGTAGGTATTTTAACGTGAATAGCAAGCGAAGGATTAAAACGGGGACCTTCAGTCAAAGCATAAACTGTAGAATCAGAGCCTTTTCTCATTTTCATAAGCAAAAAGAGCAGATCCTACAGAAGCCTGGTGATCTGGGTCTATTCCATTTGCAAACGCGGTAAAATGTGTATCTATGGAGTAAAAGGGTTATCCTGGTGTGTAAACTGCAACTAAATTTCACAAGAGTTTATCCTTCATCTGAGGTATCACTGTGTAGCTTCTATAAATGCCATTTCATCTGTGACTATACTAATACTCTAGTTTTGTATCTCTTGTGCCATCTTCATATATAGCACCGTTATCAGATTTCCACGCATAACTACAGTAAAACTTCGATTATTCGAATACTAAAATACGTATTATTATCGATATTTAAGACAGGTGGCAGCTTAATGCATGGTGAAAGTCATGCAGAAAGCTCCTCTAGGAGCTTTCTGCATGACTTTCACCATGTATTAAGCAGCCACCTGCCTAAAAGGGTCTAAATTCTTCTATACCGAAAATTCGAATAATCGAGGTTTTACTGTAATTGCAATTAGTTGACACACGAGTATGTGCTAGCACTCTCCGGTCAAATGGACAGGTGGTGTTCGGCTGAAAATTTATCGCTAATTATTATTCTAGACCACATCTTTTATATTCAGAGTACCCCATTATGGAAGGCGTCATGCTAAATGCGAAGTGCTAAATGCGAAATGCGAATTGCTTCTTTTCCTATTCTGGTACCCTTGTTAATTAAATTCTAAATGCAAAATGCGACATGCTTCTTTTCCTATTTGGGTACACCTTTTGGTACCCTACTTTATACTATATCTTGGGAACCAAACGAACCCTAATTATTCGTCCTTAAATAGTTTTGTCTCTAGTTTTATTAATACATGTACTTACCTCAGTGAGACGTGTCTGTTCTTTGAATGAAAAAAGAACGCATCTTTTGTGTAGTGTAAACATAATTACATCAAATCTAACTTGAGCCGTATGATCTGGGTCTACTATGTTTGCTGAGTCTACTCTGTTTGCAGACTCTAATAAACGTCCCGCTCTAATAAACGCCCCATTCAAATAAACGTCCCATTCTAATAAACACACCACTCTAATAAACGCCCGCTCTAATAAACGCTCCGCTCTTGTAAACGCTACACTCTAATAAACGCCCCGCTCTAATAAACTCCCGACTCTAATAAATGCACTGCTTTAATAAACGCCCCACTCTAATAAAAGCACCGCTCTGATAAACGCGCGGCTCTAATAAACGCCCGCTCTATTATACATGTACGCCTCTTACTTCTTGGGGACACTAACAAGGAATAAAGCAACTAAAACTATATAATAACCGTTAAATAAAGCTATAAACATTTTTCGAAATACAGATAGAAACTGTATACAGACTGAAAGCTTTGCAGAAAACTCCCATAGGAGTCTTCTGCACTGCTTTCGTTTTGCATTAGACCACTACCTGTGTAAAAAAAAAGTACAAGAAGTTCCTTTAAAAACAATTTACGCCCCAGTTAAGTTTATTAGAGAAACTACTGTAAGCTGAATTTGTAATATCAGGATAACCTCCTTGTTTTCTAGTTGAATATGATACACTTTTTTATTACAAATTTCCCAAATTTATATATTATTGTACGGTGTCGCAATCGTGACAAATGAAAATATCGCCCTTTTGAAACTCTTGATGTCCTTCCGAGATATACACACATGCGATATTAATCACTGTTAAATATCGCTAGTCACTTCAGTGAGATATTCGCGAGAAGTAACATGCGATATTAACCCATTCTCGCATAGGCTATTTTTAGAGCCAACCACTTTGAATAAATATACCGAAAAGGAGCATTAACTAGAGAAAAGGAAACTTTTAGAACTTTGCAGTTTGAAACCATTGTGATAAATAGAGCATTTGCTCCTATAGGAGCAAATGCTCTATTTATCACAATGGTTTCAACAGGTGATTTTTACAGAGGCGTAGATAGACGTATTTATGGAGGAAAGGGTTAAAAGGACGCTAAATAGCGCCCTTTTTTAATATCGTTTGTCTCGACAAGCGCTAACAGCGTGTGTCGCCATCGGGACACCGTATTATTGTCTAGAAATTTGGTTTCATTTTCTAATTTCAGTTTTGGCCATTTGCTCTCCATCTGAACAACGGCGTTGTGCGTGTCATCAGTGTGAACATATAGCTAGCACAGGCCGCAGGTGCGAATGTTGTGTATATATGTTGAACGGAAAGAAACGCTCAGTAGAGTCAACAGTCCAAATTGATGCTGAAAACTACACGTACCAAAGCACAGAACATAATGATTTTATAAATTTTTTAAAACATGTTGACGATTTGGGCGGACTCGTGAGAAAAACAGATCTTAGAAATGAAAGAGCCTCGAAACATAAACTGGATTTACCAAAACAGGAAAGTGCCTTGTTCGGTTTTCTTATTCAGCATACTGATTCATCTGAAGGCATCTCAAGAGAAAATCCATGGAAGAAAATATCAAGTTCAATATGATTATCTAAATAATTCCGAACGACACAAGCACGAACAATGTCTATAAGTATAAAAACAAACCAAGGAAGAAAAAAAAACAATCAGACAACATTACAGAACGTCTATCGATGAATTCATTCTTTTAACCATAAGCCCGGGAAACGAGTCGATACTGTCCTTTGCAAACAATTTAACCCAACATGAGATGGCTCCTAGAGGAGCCCATCATGGTCCATGCTTATAAAGCTTTTAGTTGAGTCTGAGATCGTTCTCAAGCTTTTGATTGGTCAGATTTGAGCCTTTGGCTCAAATCTGACCAATCAAAAGCTTGAGAACTCAAATCTGACCAATCAAAAGCCTGAGAACGAAACTCAGACTCAACTAAAAGCTTTATAAGCATGGACCCATGTCTGCACAGTTTGTCATGTTACACTTTTCTTGAATAGTCATAGTCAATAGTCTGAAATCCTGGATCCGCATCTTAACCTGTTTGAATATGGAATAGTCCATTTGAAAATTTCACGTTGAAAGTGTTAAGAACATGCTAATTTAAATGCTTGATATACTATCTAATCTAGACCTATTTCGACGTGATATTCTATCTGGACCTATTTCGATTTTATATTCTATCTAAACCTATTTCGATGTGATATCCTACATACTATTCTATCTAGACCTATTTCGACTTGATATACTACATACTATTCTATCTAAACCTATTTCGACGTGATATACTACATACTATTCTATCTAGACCTATTTCGACGTGATACACTATCTAGACCTATTTCGACGTGATAATCTATCTGGACCTATTTCGACTTTATATTCTATCTAAACCTATTTCGATGTGATATTCTATCTAGACCTATTTCGACGTGATATTCTATCTGGACCTATTTCGACTTTATATTCTATCTAAACCTATTTCGATGTGATATTCTATCTAGACCTATTTCGACGTGATATACTATCTGGACCTATTTCGACTTTATATTCTATCTAAACCTATTTCGATGTGATATTCTATCTAGACCTATTTCGATGTGATATTCTATCTAGACCTATTTCGACTTGATATACTATCTAAACCTATTTCGACGTGATGTACTATCTAGACCTATGTCGGCGTGATATACTATCTTGACCTATTTCGACGTGATATACTATCTAAACCTATTTCGGCGTGATATACTATCTTGACCTATTTCGACGTGATATACTATCTAGACCTATTTCGGCGTGATATACTATCTTGACCTATTTCGACGTGATATACTATCTAGACCTATTTCGGCGTGATATACTATCTTGACCTATTTCGACGTGATATACTATCTAGACCTATTTCGACGTGATATACAGTAAAACCCCGCTAATGCCACCGCCTAAAAGAGGTTTAATTATGGTGCTAGATGCAGGTGGTAGCTTAATGCAGGACCAAAGTAATTACTTTTGTCCTGCATTAAGCAACAACCTGCTTATAAAGACACCCATATTTATTCATTAAGTGGTCGCATTAGAATGGTTCTAGTGTATTATCTAAACCTATTTCGACGTGATATACTATCTAGACCTATTTCGACTTTATATTCTACCTAGACCTGTTTCGACGTGATATTCTATCTAAACCTATTTCGACGTGATATTCTATCTAGACCTATTTCGACGTGATATTCTATGTAGACCAAGTTCGACTTTATATTCTATCTAGACCTATTTCGACGTGATAATCTATCTAGACCTATTTCGACGTGATATTCTATCTAAACCTATTTCGACGTGATAGTATATTCTAGACCTATTTCGAAGTGATATACTATCTGGACCTATTTCGACGTGATATACAGTAAAACCCCGCTAATGCCACCGCCTAAACGAGGTTTAATTCTGGTGCTAGATGCAGGTGGTAGCTTAATGCAAGACAAAAGTAATTCAGAAAACTCCGTTTGAGCTTTCTGCATTACTTTTGTCCTGCATTAAGCAACCACCTGCATATAAAGACACCAATATTTATTCATTAAATGGTCGCATTAGAAGGGTTCTACTGTACTATCTAGACCTATTTCGACCTGATATTCTATCTATACATATTTCGACTTGATAAAGCACCTAAACTTATTTCGACACTTTCGCATTTATAAGTTTTGAAGATGTATATTAATATACAAAGTATGACTTTCACGTGTGAAACTTTCTCTTTTATACATTTAATAAATATTTGTCTATAAAGAAATCTTTAACTTTACCCGCAAATTATGTCAAAGATCGAAAGAAGTAATTCATATATGCTAGTGACGAATTTTCTGCATAACGGTTCGTCCTACATTAACCCTTTCCCTGGTGAATATTCATATAGGAAATAATGACGGCATAAATATAAATACGATTTTTAAATAATGGCTTATGAACACATGACATTTTGTCTCAGGAAGAAGCTGTAGAATCAGATCTATATGCACCATAAGCAAACAGAGCAGACCCCGATCAGACGGCTCCTATAGGAGCCGTCTGATCAGGGTCTACTCTGTTTGCAGATGCGTGAAAATGCGTTTACATGAGGGAAATGGTTAGATATTTTGGGTGGTCGCTAATCTCGCTATAGTTTAACTGTATATTGAACTAGACACGTGTGTTGTGAGAAATATCTCATGGAATTGACAGGTTGGTATTATTAGAACCTGTGTTAATGAACTCATTCTCTCGTAGGCTATTTTTAGACCAAACCTCTTTGAATAAATCTACCGAAAAGGAGCATTAACTATATAAAATGAGAGTTTTAGATTTGTGTACAAATGTAGTCTTGAAACTATTGTGATAAATAGAGCATTTGCTCATATGGAGCAAATGCTCTATTTATCACAATGGTTTCAAATGTGACATTTTCAGAGGCGCCAAAATGCGTTACTAGGAGGGAGTGTGTTAAGCGGTCATTCATTTATTGAACATAGGAGTTTTAATTTCAGGTGGATGCTTAATGCAGAGCAAAAGTAACGCAAAAAGCTCCTATGGGAGCCTTGTGTATAACGTTTGACCTGCATGATAAAGTCACCTGCTTTTAACACTCCTATGTTGAATAAATGAATGACTAGGGTATGTCCTGCTGTATACTGTATAACCCTTTGAGAATAAATATGAAACCAACCTTTAACTACTGCGAGCCGTTTTTGTATCACTGCGAGCCGTCTTGTATCACTGTGAGCCGTCTTGTATCACGGCGAGCCGTCTTGTATCACTACGAGCCGTCTTGTATCACTGTGAGCCGTCTTGTATCACTGCGAGCCGTCCTGTGTTGCATGCTTCTTTAACCCTATCCCTGTTGTATATTCATGTAAGAAATAATGACGTCATGAATATTAATAAGATTTTTTTTTTTATAATGACATATGAACACAGGACATTTGGTTCAGGCAGAAGCTGTAGAATCAGATCTATATTACACCATAAGCAAACAGAGCAGACCCTGATCAGACGGCTCCTATAGGAGCCGTCTGATCTGGGTCTACTCTGTTTGCAGAAGCGTGAAAATGCGCATATATAAGGGAAAGGGTTAACCCATTTCCCCTACTGGCGCCTTCTGCCGCCTTTCAACAGTCATCAGTTTTCAAAGCAGTATAATAATTAAACCTTTACTCCATGCATATTCATGTTAGAAGTAATGATATAATGAAGATTCATTAGCTAATTTTATTATGGTACCTGAACATTATAACCTGCATAATCACGCCCACATATAGTTGCAAAAGCCAACAGAGTAGACTATGATCAGGCAGCTCCTACGGGAGGCGTCTGATCTGAGTCTACTCTGCTTGCAAAGGCGTGAAAATCGATTATATATTGAGAATTGTTAATTAACTCAATTCTAGAATGTCACAATGACCAAGGTATTTTTTATCATGAGAAACTAGAATATGCTCTATGTTATTTCATAAGCAAACAGAGCAGATCCTGACAAGACGGGTCCTACAGGAGCCATCTAATATGGGTCTGCTTTTTTTCGAACAGATATAAAAAGGCGCGAGTTACATAAAATTTACTTCTCCAGATAAGATGCGGAAATATAAACATTTTCAAGAATAACTGCTTTATTTCTCCATCAAACCCTAAGTCGTGACCACTCTTTAGAATCGTCTCGAAGAGACGATTCTAAAGAATGGTCACAACATAGGGTTTGGTGGAGAAATGATGATTTAAGTATGTGAGTACGCATATTTATCTGTTGTTTTGTATGAGTTTAAAGTCATAGCATCAAGTCCACACAGGTACAGAAGCTGCCGAATTGCAGTGTATTGTAACATCGTTTGTACAATAAAATATTAAAAACACTTGAAGATGGTAATTTGTATTTGAATTTGGGACAAACGAACAATAAAAATTAATCTCATACTGTTGTTTGTGATACTTGAATCGCCCATAGGAAAATGTTAGGTTAATGTAAAGCCGTGGAGATGACATTTTAGCTGTATTAAGCTGTGAACTCGAGACATTGTTCAGATTAGAAATCAGAAAATTCGAACTTCTGTTATCTCGAACTTATTTGTATGGCCCCTTGAAGTTCGAGTTATCAAAGTTCAACAGCCTAATCGAGCATGGTCAAAATATTTGTATATTTTTGTCAAATAATTTCCTCCATATTATATATAATAGCTTAAAAGTAAAAATACGTACATACGCGCATACGTACATACGTATACAGGCACATACATATGAAAATACGTACACGTACATACATAGGTACATACATACGCACATACTTACATACACACATACGCATTTAAGTGCACACGCATATACATTTGTATGTACATACATATACACGCACGTGCATAGGTACATATGTACATATATACGTACATACGCACATACCTACACACGCATTTAAGTGCATACGCATTTATAAGCATTTGTACACATACGCACATAGCTACACGTAAATTCATATGTACAAACACGCAGACAGAAAGTCTAGAATCAGGTCTATATAACTCGTAATCATCAGTTTCAATGCTTTTACCTATGAAAATTGAATGCCGCTTGGACCGGAGCTGGGGGGGGGCGTGAGTAGTGTTGCACGCTTGATAACTGTTCATGAACAGATTCAATGGGGGCCGAGGTCTGCATTGCTGCTTTTGCTTTCGAAGAGTCTCGATCTCCTACTTTCAGAATTTATATACATAAGCAAAGAGAGCCCATCCTGATTAAATGACTCTACAGAAGCCGTTTGTCTGCTAAAGGCGTGGAAATGCGTTTCTATAAGGCAAAAGTTTAACTCCATGAATATTCATGTAAGAAACAATGACATAATGAATATTAATTAGATTATTTTTTATAATCTTGAATAAACACAGGAAGTATATTAATCAACCATGCAGATGTAGGCTAATATATAAATCAACCATGCAGACCCAGACCAGTATATTAATCGACCATGCAGACCCAGGCCAGTATATAATTATAGCATGCAGAACAGGCCAATATATTAATCAACCATGTAGATCAAGGCCAGTACATAATTAAATCATGTAGGCCCAGGTCAATATATAATTAAATCATGCAGACTTAGACCAATATATTAATAAATCATGCAGACACAGGCCAATATATAATTAAATCATGCAGACTCAGACCAATATATTAATAAATCATGCAGATCAAGACCAATATATAATTAAATCATGAAGACTCAGACCAATATATTAATAAATCATGCAGACCAAGACCAATATATAATTAAATCATGTAGACTCATACCAATATATTAATCGATCATGCAGACCCATTCCTGTATACTAATCAACCATGTAGACCAAGGCCAATATATTAATCAACCATGAAGACCCAGACCAATATGTCAATCATTCATGCAGGTCTAGACCGATACATTTACCAACCATGCAGATCCTTGCCAATTAGTCTCATTGACCCGTAAGACAGCATGCTAATTTTGTGACAGGTGCCGTCTCCGGGATATCGCTAAAACCGAAAGTAGCTCGATACCACCATTTAGAGTACACAGATGTGAACTACCTTGCCAATATACTAATCAACCGTCTGCCAATATACATGTATTAATCAATCATGCAGACCCAGACCAA
Source organism: Azorinus chamasolen (assembly GCA_963576725.1). Lineage (NCBI taxonomy): Eukaryota > Metazoa > Mollusca > Bivalvia > Cardiida > Solecurtidae > Azorinus > Azorinus chamasolen. The sequence continues at coordinate 76,618,472 of OY755248.1, forward strand.
TAGAATCTAATTAGTTATGATCTCATTATCATAATTCTTACATGAATATTCATGGAGTAAAGGGCTAACACTTCAGTCTGCTGGACAAACTTTTATCGATCTATTTTGCATTTCTTTTCAACAACACGATAAGAATATCAGACTGTTTGGATCCACATGAGACACCAAGCTACTCGGCGTCTCATGATCTGGATCCAAACTGTTTGTGTAGGTAAATCACACATCCGCACGCAGCGGGCTTCACCCTTTCCCTTATATAAGCGCATTTTGACGCATCTGCAAACAGAGTAGACCCAGATCAGACGGCTCCTATAGATCAGGGTCTAGTCTGTTTGCTTATGTCGCAATATAGATCTGATTCTACAGCTTCTTCCTCAGCCAAACTGTCATGTGTTTATAAGCCATTATAAAAGTAATCTTATTTGTATTAATGACGTCATTATTTCGTACATGAACATGCAATAGGGAAATGGTTCATGCTAATTACAATCGCTTTGTTTAACTGCACATTAATAGAATCAAGCATGGGTTTTGTTAAAGACGGGGGTTTCTATACCCGAGGTTGGTCTGTTCCAGTCGGAAACGAGCTTTAGCGAGTTTCCGATAGGAACAGACCAACCGAGGGTATAGAACCCCCCGGCTTTAACAAATCCCATGCTTTATTATTTTTCTCGCTGAAATACGCCCTAAAACCAAGAAAATTAACGAATTTTGTGAAGTACTACTTTACATTGCGTAATACGACTTCCATATCTAATAGCAACAGACCGCAGCATAACTTTAGGCGTGACACCAAATTCTTGCATAAAACGTGCTGTTGTAGTCCCGCTAGACCATGTATTAACAAGGCGATTCTCGTGCTCACGCGCTGTTGTTGACCGGTTTTAATTATACCTATTACGGGCCTAAGGTAAACAATGAACGCGAATGCTACAGCGTTTTGGCCTAAGCTAGGTGAACGCCGGGGTGTGAGTATTTCCAGGAGCACAGACAATGAACTGTTTTTAGTGATAGACATATTGAATGAAATTCCGTGTAAACGGTATTTGATACAATCATGAATTGACGTCGAAAAGAAAACAGTGGTCCGGAAACAGCATAAATCGACGAAGTGTCAAAGAAGTGTATAGTTTTGCTGCCGTTGTTTTGCTTGTATTTTGAGGAATTAAATTGATTCAGGAGAGCAGAAAATTGGTTTTATGCAAGAATAGCGTTAATACACGTTTGTTTTCGGCCAATAACATCTGCAGTGTCCCTCGGGAATGTTGTTGCCCTCGCCCTTCGGGCTCGGGCCAACAACAGTCCCTCGGGACACTGCAGATGTTATTGCCCGAAAAAACGTGTATTAACCCTCTAATGACGTCATTTGTTATGACAACCACAAACGTTAGTTTTGGCGTAAATATAAATGACTGAGTGACTACAAAACAACGTCTTCGGTTAATTAAATAGGCTTTTAAAGTGTTTATATGATAAAAAGAATTTCATATTCGTGCTAATTACTTATATTAATTTCAATTCATAAGGTTGTTGCCTATAGAATTGTTGGTATAATTCTGTAAGAAGTCCTTCCCTTGTATTGATTTTACCCAATCGCGCGTATGAATACACTAGTCACGGGGTGTTCCAGATAATGATTTCTAGTACGGCTATTTTTAGTAACTCAGCTTATCTAGCACGACTGAGAAGCGAGAAACAGCGCTCTATATAGTCTGGATAACGGTTCACCACGAAGTGGCGGTAAGTACTACCTAGCGTAAATCAATTCCGTTGTAGATTCTACGTAACTGGGTCGATCACTGGATGTACACAATAGTTGTACTATAATTTTGAACAAATTCTCACCGCGTGTGTTGAGGGGGACCAACATTTATGGAATTAACATTTTGAAGAGGTAAGTAAGAAACAAAAAACTATTGCATGCATTTCACTGATTACCTTCAGTGTGTTTATTTTGTCCGTGTGTAGTATACATGACACGTCACCGCAGGATGTGTATTTTATGCATGCGGTATCCATTAATAGATAGTATTGTCGTCTGCTATAGTTTTCTTTTCTTTTCTCCCCTTTTCAGTAACACACAGTTTTGGACCCTGACGAGACGCCGAGTTAATCCGCGTCTCTTCTGAATCCAAACTGTTTGCATAGGTAATCACAGATTCAACATAAGCAGCGAATGAGTTAAGGATTTTAAATTAAACAGCTCTCCAAAATCAGTAGCATAAACGGCTTATGCTACTGATTTTGGAGAGCTGTTGAAATATAAAAAATATGGGTTTATCTTATTATCTTGAACATATTAGATCTAGCTCTACTCTTTCATTTTATAAAGTTCATTCACTTGTTATTTGTTTATATATAGCCGGCTGGATACGTGTAAAACCAGGTCACTGTCCTACAAGGTGCTAACCCACATATGTGTACTCTTAATTGTGATAACGATATCCCGGCAGACGGCAACCATTACAAAATTAGCATGCTGTCTTAAAAATTATAGTTCACATTTGTGTACTTTTGTGATATCGAGCTACTTTCGGTTTTAACGATATCCCGGCAACCATCACAAATATAGTATGCTGTCTTACAGCTCATTGATCAATGAGACTAGTAGCTGTCTTTACAGCTCATTAACGAGACTTGGTGCATGACCTACTTACAAGTAACGTTTAACCCCGGTTACCATGTTACCTCGTTTGCCTACTTTCGGTTTTAGTTTTTAGCGCACTAGAGCATTCATTAGTGCTTAGGGTGAGCCTTTGTGATGACTATATGTATATATATATAGTGCCATATGCAAATAGCTTAATGTACTTTAGAATCGAGTATATGTAACTGCGTACAAATAGTGCTGTTTTCTAATATGCAAACAGGCTGAACCCTGATTAGACCCCGAACTGTATGGAGCCTGATATCGTTAAAACCGAAAGTAGCTCGATATCACCATTTAGAGTACACAGATGTGAACTAGAGCCTGATCTGAGTTCCAAACTATTTTCCTCTGATTCTGCTCTCAATATACAGGGTTCTCATCTTTCACCTTTGGCACATAACATCATCTATAGATCCTCTACAACATTTATATAAATTATGCCCCTGGAGTCAAAACTGGTCCCGCCCAAGGGGTACGTGGATTTCTATAGAAACACATATAGAGTAAAAGTTTGAAACTCTTCTCCTCTGAAACTGGAGATTTGGCACATAGGATCATGTAACGTTCAGGTCCTCTACAAAAGTTATATAAATTATGTCCCTGGGGTCAAACACTTGGCCCGCCCCAGGTGTGGCCAGTTTTCAATAGAAACACATTGTATAGTGAAAACTTTAAAAATCTTCACCTCTGAATCCACAGGGTTCTCAGCTTTCATAATTGGCACATATTATCATCTATAGGTCCTCTACGAAAGTTTTATAAATTATGCCCTGGGGTTGAAATTGGCCCCGCCCCAGGGGTGTCTCGTTTTCTATAGAAACATATAGTAAAAGTTTGAAGCTCTACTCCTCTGAAACTGGAAGGGTCACAGTTTTCATATTTGGCACATAGCATCATGTTCAGGTACTCTGAAAAAGTTATATAAATTATGCCCCTGGGGTAAAACAATTGGCCCCACCCCGGGGTGGCCAGTTTTCAATAGAAACATATACATGTAGTGAAAACTTTGGAAAATCTTCTCTGAAACTGGTGAAAGGTTCTCAGCTTTCATATTTGGCACATAAGATCATGTTCAAGTCCTCTACAAAAGTTTATAAGTGATGCCCCTGGGGTGAAAGCTGACCCCGCCCCAGGGGTAACCAGTTTTATATAGAAACATACAGTGAAAAATTTGAAAATCTCTGAAACAGGTGGAAGGTTCTCAGCTTTCATATTTGGCACATAGCATCATGTTCAGGTCCTCTACAAAATTATACCCCTGGGGTCAAAATAATGACCCTTCCCAGGGGAGGCCATTTTTCTATAGAAACATAGCGAAAAAAGTGAAAATCTTCTTCTATGATTGTCTGGTGAGCGATATCAGGGCCATCATGGCCCTCTTGTTATAACACAGATTTGTTAATTCTTAAAATATGTTGCATTTGATTGTGAAGGTCCCTTGCTTTAAAATAATGTTTATTAATATGTAAATGTAAACCTTGTGGATTTTAGACATCACTTGTCCACATACAAATGTATGTATACTCTAAAAGTGACATCGAGCTACTTTCGGTTTTCCCAACATCCCATAGACGAGGAATATCGTAAAATAAGCATGCCGTTTTAAAAGCTGATGGTGACTTTAATAAATAGATAATTCTGAACGCGTGAAATAAAAGAATGAAAGGGGTGTGATAAAACATTTGAATACAGTAGAATCTGTAAAGCGGCCATAAAAAATCTAATTGTGGTTTTTAAGGCTGATGATAGCTTAATACAGGTCAAAAGTAAAGCAGAAAACTCCTAAAGGATCTTTCTGCATTACTTTTGCCCTGCATTAAGCAACCACCTGGTTTTTAGACTCCTATGTTCAATAAATGAATGACCACTCGGCACTTAAGACAGGTTCTTCTGTATAAGAGTATATATCTTGATCTGAATTCCTCCATGCAATTTTATGCAAGGACATATGTTTATAAGAAATTTTATGCAAGGACATAACAATCTGGCCAGTGGCAATCATCTTATGAAAGTGTTATGAAAGGTGTAGGTGAACCCTTGAACATAGCAAATAAATTGTACAAATGATTTCTGAAATAAGCAACTGTTTCTGTAAACACGTACGGGTTTTGTCCCAGCTGCTATTGCTCTTGTAACTGTTTCTGTAAACACGTACGAGTTTTGTTCCAGCTGCTATTGCTCCTGTAACTGTTTCTGTAAACACGTACGAATTTTGTTCCAGCTACTATTGCTCTTGTAGCTGTTTCTGTAAACACGTACGGGTTTTGTTCCAGCTGCTTTTGTTCTTGTAACTGTTTGTGTAAACACGTACGGGTTTTGTTCCAGCTGCTATTGCTCTTGTAACTGTTTGTGTAAACACGTACGGGTTTTGTTCCAACTGCTATTGCTCTTGTAACTGTTTGTGTAAACACGTACGGGTTTTGTTCCAACTGCTATTGCTCTTGTAGCTGTTTGTGTAAACACGTACGGGTTTTGTTCCAGCTGCTATTGCTCTTGAAGCTGTTTGTGTAAACACGTACGGGTTTTGTTCCAGCTGCTATTGCTCTTGTAGCTGTTTCTGTAAACACGTACGGGTTTTTGTTCCAGCTGCTATTGCTCTTGTAACTGTTTGTGTAAACACGCACGGGTTTTGTTCCAGCTGCTATTGCTCTTGTTACTACCAGCTGCTATTGCTCTTGTAGCTGTTTCTGTAAACACGTACGGGTTTTGTTCCAGCTGCTATTGCTCTTGTAACTGTTTGTGTAAAATCGCACGGGTTTTGTTCCAGCTGCTATTGCTCTTGTAACTGTTTGTGTAAACACGCACGGGTTTTGTTCCAGCTGCTATTGCTCTTGTTACTACCAGCTGCTATTGCTCTTGTAACTGTTTGTGTAAACACGTACGGGTTTTGTTCAAGCTGCTATTGCTCTTGTAACTGTTTGTGTAAACACGTACGGGTTTTGTTCCAGCTGCTATTGCTCTTGTAACTGTTTGTGTAAACACGTACGGGTTTTGTTCCAGCTGCTATTGCTCCTGTAACTGTTTCTGTAAACACGTACGAATTTTGTTCCAGCTACTATTGCTCTTGTAGCTGTTTCTGTAAACACGTACGGGTTTTGTTCCAACTGCTATTGCTCTTGTAACTGTTTGTGTAAACACGTACGGGTTTTGTTCCAGCTACTATTGCTCTTGTTACTGTTTGTGTAAACACGTACGGGTTTTGTTCCAGCTGCTATTGCTCTTGTAACTGTTTCTGTAAACACGTACGGGTTTTGTTCCAGCTACTATTGCTCTTGTAACCTTTGCAAACCGTTTGGATCATCAGATGCCGAGTAACTTGGCACCTCATCGGGGTTCAGACTGTTTGTCAATCTGATATTTGTTTTTGAAAAGCTATGGAAGAAAAAGTCTTTTTTAGAATTGCAGCAGAAAACAATATTTGCAGATTTCAATTACTCAGAATGCAGAAGATATTTGGAGTATAATATTACACAGCAAATGAACTGCAAATAAACCACAGAATGTTAACAACGCATCAAACATCACAGTTCTTGGGCATTAGTGAGCACAGTGAAAAGTAGTGCAGATGTTTTGTTCTTGAGTGTAAATCTAAAACCTAGTCTCGCAATAAATCATGGTCATTTTGAATTAATAAAAGAGTGAGCTGCCTTTGGCAGCCCAATTACCGCTGTCATATTATGGTCACACCGGATTCTTCTCAGGTGTGTAGACTAATACACGTGGATATTAGACACTACTGCGTAGACATGAGACAAACACACACCTCACTACTCTGGTGTAAGGCGAATGCAGGTGGATCTTAGATCCCATTAATTAAGTGTGAAGATACTCGATATCACTACTCATGGATGGGGCTAATGCACGTGGATATTAGAGATCCCATTACTTAGGTTTGTACACGTGAGTTATTAGATCCCATTACTTATGTTCGAATAAATTAGAATGATACAGGTCATGTGGATATTAGACATTATTACTCAGGCGTGTGACTAATACAATTGGACCTTAAACCTGTCCCTATATTCAGTATGTCAGTAAAGTAAAAACAGATGTTGATTGAATTTACCCGAATAATTGTGTCAGTTTACGATTTCTTTTTATCATGGGTAAAGCAGGGATGGTTTATCGTTAGTAGCGGTGGGCGAAAACTAAGCAGTGCGCCGTATTCCTCAATACATGTTAAATAATAGCAATTTTGACACTTGACCTCGAAGTTTGGTTTTGACAGTAAAATGTGTGCAAGTTGCAGCTTTGTGAGATGAATATGTATATGCTAATTATGAAGTCTTTAATATGTAATTTTTTTTTCAGACATTGATACAATAAGCAGCTGGTCCCAGTAAAAACGAGGAGCTCGACTTGTCCTCGCCAATTATGGGGACTGAAAGTAAGGCGTCTGTCAATCGCCGCATATTGGCTCTCTGTTCCTTGTCTGCTGGCTTTGGCATGATCAGCGGTGCCTTTGGATTCTACTACGTGAAAATATTTCTGAATGTCTACAAAATAAAAGAACACTGGTTCCAGGCAGCCCAAATATTATTCTTAATATGGAACGCAGTAAACGACCCATTATTTGCCTACCTTCAAGACAGTACCAGCTGGTCCTTCACGCGGACTAGACGAGAAAGTGTGTTGTACGCATCTCCACTCTTTGCCCTGTCTTTCTTGGTTCCCTGGTTTCCTTGGGGAAATCCGGATACAATGGCACCCTGGGTTACAGGGGTACATCTTATAACTGCACTGTGTTTCTGGGATACAATGTTCACATACGTGGGCTTGGCATATTGTTGTATATTTACGGAGTTGTCTTTGAACAATGAAGACAGGCTTAAAGCAACACAAGCCACGACACTGTCCGGGCTTGCTGCACCTCTTACGATATTTATACTACAGCAAACTTCGAACCAACTAGAAAACTTCAGGACATTCCAGGCAGTCTGTGTTATTATCGCTGTGATAAGTTGCTTGTTGATGAGGTACTGTGGCAAACATGCACACACTGAACGCGAGCTTGCCAACCAGGGAGAACAAGACTTGGAAAGGATTGAAAAGAAACAAGAGTTTTCCTATTTCACACTAACAAAACAAATTCTGTTTAACAGGGACTTCTTGTCTTTCGTGATTATGAACTTCTTCCAGGAATTTCATAGAGCATTCCTTCATGGATTCTTTACAATAGTCGGGGATCAGTTAATTCTCAAAGGTGCCATACCAGATGTTGTGAGAAGTATTTTCTATGGAGCCGGGCCTGTCATTGCTAAGGTTGGTATGACCAGAGATATAAACATACATATATATAAATCTGGTATGACAAATCGAATTTGCATTAACTCCTCCACTGCCAATGTTTATCGTCTGTAATTTTGTCGTCTTCTACAAGTTCTTATTTTTATTACTGCAATGTTAATAATACTATTGGTATTTAAAAAGTATATAGCCGCAGTAATAAAGAGTTTGGATCCTTATGAGACACCAATTTACTCAGCGTCTGATCTGGATCTAAACTGTTTGCATAGGTAATCACAGACTCGCCATTGTTAATTTTAACCCAGTTGCTCCCAGTGGATTCTTCCATGCTTATATATTGGATTAGTCTGATCTTTTATCTAAGGAATTTCTGGTCTAAATTTTATTTTTCGTTTTGTTTTATATTGAATTTCCTATAAGCAAACAGTGCAGACACTGATCAGACGCCGCATTATGCGGCGTCTGATCAGTGTCTACACAGTTTGCCTATATATGGGATCGTGGGAGCAAATGGGTTAAGGCCTGACGCAAAATGTTTTTACTTACTCGTTTACTGTCGACTTCATCATGTCTTAAACGTTGTTAAATATTTTCCTTTACTGTCGTCTTAATAAAACCTTAAGCCTTTTTTTAATTTACTAGTGCAGTGTTGTCTTCATCAAATCTTAAGCGTTTTTTTTTATTTCACTCTTTTACTGTCGTCTTCATTTTAAGCGGTTTTAAATTTACTCGCTTTCTGTTGTCTTAGTCAAGTCTAAAGCGCTTTTAATTTTACTCGTTTACCCTCGTCTCCATTTAAAGCGGTTTGAAATTGACTCGCTTACTGTTGTCTTAATCAAGTCTTAAGCGGTTTTTTTTTAATTTACTCCGTGACTGTCGTCTTCATCAAGTCTTAAGCGTTTTTAATTTTACTCCGTGACTGTCGTCTTCATCAGGTCTTATGCGTTTTAAATTTACTCGTTTACTGTCGTCTTCATGTCTTAACCGTTTTTAAATTCACTCGTGTACCGTTATCTTCATGAAGTATTTCATTTCCTTCTCTGTATATAAATACAATGCCATTTCAAACAGTTGATATTCGGATGAGATTTTACACATTCCCTCTGCTGATGCCCTTGACGCCTCTGTAGATCTCATTTTTGAAACCATTGTATAAATAGAGCATTTGCTCCAGGGGAGCAAATACTATATTTATCACAATGATTTATAAACTACACAAAGCAAAGTTTTCCTTTTCTCTAGTAAATATTCCTTTTCGGTAGAACAAAGAGGTCGGGTCTAAAAATAGTCTAAGGGAGAATGGATTAAGCTTACTTTGCCTGTCATGTAGAGGATGTACACTAGTCACAGTACAATTTGGTTGTACATTAACTCTGTAGCTGCCAATGTCGTATAGCTCGAACAATTTGACCTGGACCCTCACCTTTATGCAGAATACATAATGAGAGAGATGACGCTGTATAAATAATACTCCGCCGGTAAATCGTGAAGTCCAATCTCGCTGAAATTAACCCGTGCATGTGT
>OY755248.1:76628092-76663092 GCA_963576725.1 Azorinus chamasolen
GATGCTGTTTATGCTGACAGATAGGTAACTGATCTCTTGACCATTTCCTCCATCGATACGCTTTTCTACGCCTCTGTAAAAGTCACTTGGTGAAACCATTGTTATAAATAGAGCCTTTGCTCCACAGGAGCAAATGCTCTATATATCACAATGGTTTCAAATGACAAAATTCTAAAAATATCCTTTTCTCTAGTTAATGCTCCTTTTCGGTATATTTATTCAAAGAGTTTGGGTCTAAAAATAACCTATTGACGCATTTTGACGCCTCAGTAAAAGTCATGTATTAAACCATTGTAATAAATAGAGCATTTGTCCATAGGAGTTAGTCTTTTCACTTATTTCATAGCATTCAGCTGTCATTCATGAACCTAAATTTGTTTGTGCTTTAATTATGCGTACCCAGGAATGCATATCTAGTGCATATGCATTTGTTGGAAAGAAATCTATAGCTAGCTAATTACAATCGTATTAAACTCGAGGAATAATTCAGAATTCACGATTAACCACTGGAAGTACGTCAATAGGTCTTGCATATTAGGCAATGGGGTGTACAGCTGAGCTTCGATAACTCGAACTTCAAGGGACCGTACACATTAGATCGAGATAACAGGAGTTCGAGTCATCCGATTTCTAATCTGAACGATTTCTCAAGGCCACATCTTAATACAGGTATAAAGTAATGCTGAAAGCCTCATCATTACTTTAGACCTGTATTAAGTTGTCATGTGTTTTTAGCTCACCAGAGCACAAAGTGCTCAGGGTGAGCTTTTGTGATCGCCTGATGTCCGTCGTCCGTCGGCGTGCGTCGTCCGTCGTCCGTCGTGCGTCGTCAGTCGTCAACAATTTGAACCTTTAAAAATCTTCTCCTCTGAATCTACAGGGTTCTCAGCTTTCATCTTTGGCACATAGTATCATCTTTAGGTCCTCTACAAAAGTTATATAAATTATGGCCCTGGGGTCAAAATTGGCCCCGCCCCAGGGGTTCCATGTTTTCAATAGGAACAAATAGTGAAACTTTGAAAATCTTCTCCTCTGAAACCAGAAGCGCTCTCAGCTTTCATATTTGGCACATAGCATCATGTTCAGGTCCTCTACAAAAGTTATATAAATTATGCCCCTGGGGTCAAAATTTGCCCCGCCCCAGGGGCGGGCAGTTTTCAATAGGAACAAATAGTGAAATCTTTGAAAATCTTCTTCTCTGAAACTGGAAGGCTCTTAGCTTTCATATTTGGCACATAGCATCATGTTCAGGTCCACTACAAAAGTTATATAAATTATGGCCCTAGGGTCAAAATTGGCCCCGCCCCAGGGTGGGCAGTTTTCAATAGAAACAAATAGTGAAATCTTTGAAAATCTTCTTCTCTGAAACTGGAAGGCTCTCAGCTTTCATATTTGGCACAGAGCATCATGTCCATGTGCTCTACAAAAGTTATATAAATTATGGCCCTGGGGTCAAAATTAGCCCGCCCAAGGGGTGGGCAGTTTTCAATAGAAACAAATAGTGAAATCTTTGAATTTCTTCTTCTCTGAAACTGGAAGGCTCTCAGCTTTCATATTTGGCACATAGCTCCATGTTCAGGTCCACTACAAAAGTTATATAAATTATGGCCCTAGGGTCAAAATTGGCCCCGCCCCAGGGGTGGGCAGTTTTCAATAGAAACAAATAGTGAAATCTTTGAAAATCTTCTTCTCTGAAACTGGAAGGCTCTCAGCTTTCATATTTGGCACATAGCATTATGTACAGGTCCTCTACAAAAGTTTATATAAAATTATGGCCCGGGGGTCAAAATTGGCCCTGCCCAAAGGGGGGGGGCAGTTTTCAATAGAAACAAATAGTGAAATCTTTGAAAATCTTCTTCTCTGAAACTGGAAGGCTCTCAGCTTTCATATTTGGCACATAGCATTATGTACAGGTCCTCTACAAAAGTTATATAAATAATGGCCCGGGGGTCAAAATTGGCCCTGCCCCAGGGGCGGGCAGTTTTCAATAGAAACAAATACATGTAGTGAAATCTTTGAAAATCTTCTCCTCTGAGACTGGAAGGCTATAGTGAAATCTTTGAAAATATTCTCCTCTGAGACTGGAAGGCTCTTAACCTTCATATTTGGCACAGAGCATCATGTTTAGGTCCTCTACAAAAGTTATATAAATTATGGCCCTAGGGTCAAAATTGGCCCCACCCCAGGGTGGGCAGTTTTCAGTAGAAACAAATAGTGAACTCTTTGAAAATCTTCTTCTCTGAAACTGGAAGGCTCTCAGCTCTCATATTTGGTACAGAGCATCATGTTCAGGTGCTCTACAAAAGTTATATAAATTAAGGCCCTGGGGTCAAAATTGGCCCCGCCCCAGGGATGGGCAGTTTTCAATAGAAACAAATAGTGAAATCTTTGAATTTCTTCTTCTCTGAAACTGGAAGGCTCTCAGCTTTTATATTTGGCACATAGCATCATGTTCAGGTCCTCTACAAAAGTTATATAAATTATGGCCCGGGGGTCAAAATTAGCCCGCTCCAGGGTGTGGGCAGTTTTCAATGGAAACAAATAGTGAAATCTTTGAATATCTTCTTCTTGGAAACTGGGTGGTTCTCAGCCTTCATACTTTGTACGTATCATCATGTTCAGGTCCTCTGCAAAAGGTATATAAATTATGCCCCAGGGGTAAAAATTGGCCCCGCCCCAGGGGTAGCCAATTTTCAACAGAAACATATAGTGAAAACTTTGAAAATCTTTTTCTCTGATACTGGAAGGTTCTCAGCTTTCATATTTGGCACATAGCACCATGTCCAGGTCCTCTACATAAGTTATATAAATTGTGCCTCTTGGGTCAAAATTAGCCCAGCCCCAGGGCAGGCTAGTTTTCTAAAGAAACACATAGTTAAAACTTTGAAAAGCTTCTCCTCTGATTGTCTGGTGAGCGCTTCAGGGCCATTCTGGCCCTCTTGTTCTAGATATCTGTAGCGATACATTTTAGAGCAATTCTGTATTGTAAATTTTTTGGAAGGACTGAACGTTTTGTTCGAGTTATCCCGAAGTTGGAGTTATTCATTTATTTCCCCAGCACAGTTGTCGGTAAGCAACTCAAAGGCGTTTGCTGTGTTAGGTGAATCTGTGATTGCATTTGCAAACAGTTTGGATATTATATGAGACACACATATATGTGGTATATGAGACACAGATATATGTGGTATATGAGACACATATATATTTGGTATATGAGACACAGATATATGTGGTACATGAGACACATATATATGTGGTATATGAGACACAGATGTATGTGGTAGATGAGACACAGATGTGTGTGGTACATGAGACATATATATTTGGCATCTCATCATGATCTAAACTGTTTGACACTTTACCGTTGTTTTGAGAAAGACTTAAAGACCACACTTTAACCCATTCCCTCATATTGAGGACGCCTTTTGACGCTTCTGTAAAAGTCACTTTTGAAACCATTGTGATAAATCATTAAATATAGCATTTGCTCCATTGTAGCACATTGTCTATTCATCACAATGGTTTCAGAACTACACAGTTCTAAAAAGTTTCCCTTTTGCTAGTAAATGCTCCTTTTCGGTACATTTATTCAAAGAAGTTGTGTCTAAAAATAGCCTATGAGGGAATGGTTTTAGGTTGGTACTAAAAGAGTTAAGCATGCTTATGCTTTACAAGTACCCATGTCTTTCATTGAGTTTAGAACTGTCTTTTATTTAGTTTTGTATTTGTTTGAAGCGCTACTACCGATGCCACATTTTCGTTGTACAACCTACCCCTGTCTGACATCGCCGACAGTGATACTCTGCGATATAACAGAAGGTATGTGAGAAGAGTCTTGGTAATACATGTATTTGAAGTGTGGGTTCTGATCAGAATCTACGCACTATGCCCAAAATAGCCGTAGTTTTGTTTCTCTACTGTTTTAAGGGCAAAGAGTCTGATTAGAATCCATACTCCAAGCTTTAAAGAGCACAGAATCGGATTAGAATCCGTACTCCAAGCTTTAAAGAGTACAGAATCGGATTAGGATCCATACTCCAACCTGTTGACTGATCCATACCTATCCCTAACCCCCATGAATATTCATGTTATGAATAATGAGATGAATTGTACAACAGAATCATAAACAAGGGAATATTTTACCATGGCAGACGCACAGGCGCTAGGTGCAGAAAGCTCCTAGAGGAGCTTTCTGCCAGACTTTCACCCTGCATTTAACTACCACCAGTCTCCAAGACCGATATTTATACTAAATTGAACGTCCGTATTTTGACAAAAAAATCTATAATTTCAGTTTTTCACATAGAAAAGTGATATTAACCATTTCTTCCATAAATACGCCTTTCTGCGTCTCTGTAAAAATCACCTATTGAAACCATTGTGATAAATAGAGCATTTGCTCCTATAGGAGCAAATGCTCTATTTATCACAATGGTTTCAAACTACAAAATTCTAATATTTTCCTTTTCTCTAGTTAATGCTCCTTTTCGGTAGATTTGTATTATGTTATATTTGCGTGACTCAGGTAGCATTGTATTATGTTATATTTGCGTGATTCAGGTAGCATTATATTATGTTATATTTGCGTGACTCAGGTAGCATTGTATTATGTTATATTTGCGTGATTCAGGTAGCATTGTATTATGTTATATTTGCGTGACTCAGATAGCCTTGTATTATGTTATATTTGCGTGACTCAGGTAGCATTGTATTATGTTATATTTGCGTGATTCAGGCAGCATTATATTATGTAATATTTGCGTGACTCATGTAGCTGGTATTATGTTATATTTGCGTGACTCAGGTAGCTGGTATTATGTTATATTTGCGTGACTCATTTATTATGTTGTATTTGCGTGACTCATGTAGCATTGTATTATGTTATATTTGCGTGACTCAGGTAGCATTGTATTATGTTATATTAGCATGACTCAAGTAGTATTAAGTTGTATTTGCGTGACTCATGTAGCATTGTATTATGTTATATTTGCGTAACTCAGGTAGTATTGTATTATGTTATATTTGCGTGACTCAGGTAGCATTGTATTATGTTATATTTGCTTGACTCAGGTAGCTGGTATTATGTTATATTTGCGTGACTCAGATAGCTGGTATTATGTTATATTTGCGTGACTCATTTATTATGTTATATTTTCGTGACTCAGGTAGTATTGTATTATGTTATATTTGCGTGACTCAGGTAGCTGGTATTATGTTATATTTGCGTGACTCATTTATTATGTTATATTTGCGTGACTCATGTAGTATTGTATTATGTTATATTTGCGTGACTCGGGTAGCATTGTATTATGTTATATTTGCGTGACTCATGTAGCATTGTATTATGTTATATTAGCATGACTCAAGTAGTATTGTATTATGTTACAATAGTATTGTATAGTGTTATATTTGCGTGACTCATGTAGTATTGTATTATGTTATATTTGCGTGACGCAGGTAGTATTGTATTATGTTATATTTGCGTGACTCAGGTAGTATTGTATTATGTTATATTTGCGTGACTCAGGTAGCTGGTTTTATGTTATATATGCGTGACTCATTTATTATGTTATATTTTCGTGACTCAGGTAGTATTGTATTATGTTATATTTGCGTGACTCAGGTAGCTCGAATTATGTTATATTTGCGTGACTCATTTATTATGTTATATTTGCGTGACTCATGTAGCATTGTATTATATTATATTTGCGTGACTCATGTAGCATTGTATTATGTTATATTTGCGTGACTCAGGTAGCATTGTATTATGTTATATTTGCGTGACTCAGGTAGCTGGTATTATGTTATATTTGCAGGAATCGCGTGACTTCAATGATATATGGCACCAACGCCCTCATAGTGAAACCGGCTCAGTCTCTGTCGCCCATGCTCGTTGTTGCCATTTTGAATAGGTACGGGTACGAACAAATGAAAGAGCACAAACTGGACCCCACCCAGCTGGGTACGCTGAACGGTGCCATGTTCTCTCTGCTGTGCTTATTTCCCCTTATTGTAGGCATCATCCAGTCGATCACGTGGTCGTTTTATACCATCCGACACAAGAAAACCGTTGACATTACGATGCTGGTTACCTCTGAAAATATTTAACTGTTGGGTATCCATGTCTGTCCAGAGTTCTCTATCCTGTTAGGCTGCACTCACAAATGACTACGGCAGGAATAGCAACTCTCGATAGCCGTGAAACGGACACATTCCTGCACTTGATTGTTTGCCCTAATAATATCGCAAGTATAATATCTCGGAATAAGCAGGGGTTCAGATAGGATGCGTAAATTTAGACATGTTCAAGAATATCTCCTTTATTTCTCCACCAAACCCTATACTGTGATTACTTTTCTGAGACGATTCTGAAGAGTGGTCACAGTATAGGGTTTGTTGGAGAAATGAGTTTAGTATTTGGGTACACACCTTTATCTCTATCTCTGATTAGGCATAGCAAGGCATAGCAAGGCATAATAGCAAGGCATAGCAAGGCATCTTTGAATGCTAATAGTTTGACACGCAGTTGATTAACACATTCAGCGCCAAATTTCTAATTGTCGTCTGCAATCTAATTTTTAAATCATTCGGTACAATAAGGAAATGAGATATATAAATACTTGAACTGCTCTGATCTAATATTTCGACCACTAAGGGCCTTTGTCAAAGATTATCATGTCAAAATACGTGTATTTTGACATGATAATCTTTGACAAAGGCCCTTAGTGGTCGAAATATTAGATCAGAGCAGTTTAAGTATTTATGTATTATATTTATTCTCTATTTTGGAATATTTACTTCATTGTGGAAATGAGATAAATAAATGCAAATTTCAAAGGAATAAAGCACAGAAATAGAGATTGAGACAAATAGTGAAGTCCCTGATCAGACGCCGCCTTGAAAAGGCGGCGTCTGATCTAGGACTACACTATTTGTTGTGGTGCATTTATGCGACATCAGCGTTGAAAAGGTTAAAAAGCAGATCTATGTGATCACCATTTCAAGCAGACTGGAACAGATGAGACTCGGTGCCTGAGTGTCCAAAGTGTTTAATAGTGTGATTGTTTGTCAAACAAAAAGGAAGAAAAAACAAAAGAATACTTTTAGTGCGAAAGCGCAACGCTTATTTTATTCAAGTATGTTCAATGTACAGCTACCCTGTATAGTGTTCGTCTTCTGTGACTCTAAATCGACAGTACTTACACCGATCCAGTTTAATCTGTGGAATTATGTGACTCTAAATTGACAGAACTTTCAACGATTCTGTTTGGTCTGTGGAATTCTGTGACTCTATATTGACAGTACTTACAACGATCCAGATTAGTCTGTGGTATTCTGTGACTCTAAATTGACAGGACGTTCAACGATTCTGTTTGGTCTGTAGATTTCTTTGACTCTAAATTGACAGGACGTATAACGATCCAGTTTAGTATGTGGAATTCAGTTACTCTAAATTGACAGGACGTTCAACGATTCTGTTTGGTCTGTAGATTTCTTTGACTCTAAATTGACAGCACGTATAACGATCCAGTTTAGTCTGTGGAATTCAGTTACTCTAAATTGACAGGACGTTCAACGATTCTGTTTGGTCTGTAGAATTTTTTTACTCTAAATTGACAGGACGTATAACGGCCCTGCTTCGTCTGTGGAATTCTGTGACTCTAAATTGACAGGACTTTCAACGATTCTGTTTGGTCTGTAGAATTTTTTGACTCTAAATTGACAGGACGTATAACGGCCCTGCTTCGTCTGTGGAATTCTGTGACTCTAAATTGACAGGACTTTCAACGATTCTGTTTGGTATGTGGAATTCTGTGACTCTAGATTGACAGTACTTACAAACGATCCGGTTTAGTCTGTGGATTTATGTGACTCTAAATTGACAGGACTTTCAACGATTCTGTTTGGTCTGTAGACTTCTTTGACTCTAAATTGACAGGACGTATAAAGATCCTGCTTAGTCTGTGGAATTCTGTGACTCTAAATTGACAAGACGTTCAACGATTCTGTTTGGTCTGTGGAATTCTGTGACTCTAAACTGACAGTACTTATATCGATCCAGTTTAGTCTGTCGAATTATGTGGCTCTAAACCGACAAGACTTAAAACGATTCTGTTTGGTCTGTAGAATTATTTGACTATAAATTGACAGGACGTTCAACGATTCTGTTTGGTCAGTAGAATTCTTTGACTCGAAATTGACAGTACTTACACCGATCTAGTTTAGTCTGTGGAATTATGTGACTCTAAATTGACAGAACTTTCAGCGATTCTGTTTGGTCTGTGGAATTCTGTGACTCTAAATTGACAGTACTTACAACGATCCAGATTAGTTTGTGGAATTCTGTGACTCTAAATTGACAGGACGTTCAACGATTCTGTTTGGTCTGTAGATTTCTTTGACTCTAAATTGACAGGACGTATAACGATCCAGTTTAGTCTGTGGAATTCTGTTGCTCTAAATTGACAGGACGTTCAACGATTCTGTTTGGTCTGTAGAATTCTTTGCTCTAAATTGACAGGACATTCAACGATTCTGTTTGGTCTGTAGATTTTTTTGACTCTAAATTGACAGGACGTATAACGGTCCTGCTTCGTCTGTGGAATTCTGTGACTCTAAATTGACAGGACTTTCAACGATTCTGTTTGGTCTGTGGAATTCTGTGACTCTAGATTGACAGTACTTACAAACGATCCGGTTTAGTCTGTGGATTTATGTGACTCTAAATTGACAGGACTTTCAACGATTCTGTTTGGTCTGTAGAATTCTTTGACTCTAAATTGACAGGACGTATAACGGTCATGCTTCGTCTGTGGAATTCTGTGACTCTAAATTGACAGGACTTTCAACGATTCTGTTTGGTCTTAGGAATTCTGTGACTCTAGATTGACAGTACTTACAAACGATCCGGTTTAGTCTGTGGATTTATGTGACTCTAAATTGACAGGACTTTCAACGATTCTGTTTGGTCTGTAGAATTCTTTGACTCTAAATTGACAGGACGTATAAAGATCCTGCTTAGTCTGTGGAATTTTGTGACTCTAAATTGACAGGACGTTCAACGATTCTGTTTGGTCTGTGGAATTCTGTGACTCTAAACTGACAGTACTTATAACGATCCAGTTTAGTCTGTCGAATTATGTGACTCTAAACCGACAAGACTTAAAACGATTCTGTTTGGTCTGTAGAATTATTTGACTATAAATCGACAGGACGTTCAACGATTCTGTTTGGTCTGTAGAATTCTTTGACTCGAAATTGACAGTACTTACAACGATCCAGATTAGTCTGTGGAATTCTGTTACTCTAAACCGACAAGAGTGTTAAGCTCAAAGGTGCCAGGCGCGTGACAGTTTCATAAATACTATATTGTACTACATGTAACAAACATCTTCAAATACGTTTAGAAATCTAACTTTGACAGAAAAAAAGTTTTTGATTTTTTTTCATATAGTATAATACTATGTATATGTTACAGTAGAAATTGCGATTCAGGACAATCGTCGATTCTCCTAGGACAGATTGCTATCGCAGTATATACATTCTGATTACAGAATTCTTACATGCAATTCAATTCATCTTTTAGGATGGGGATGGAATAAGTGTGAGGTTGGGCGCCCATAAACCGGTTTAAACCCCCCCCCCCCCGGTGACTTTTGTCACTGACCGTTCCAAGGCGGTACTTCCATCTTCCTCCTATTGTATGTTTGTTTTGTCTTTGTGCGTCTCTTGTTGTTTTTTCTACTTATGTACATTTGCTGTTTCCTTGTGTTGCTGTTCGGGCGAGTGTTTGTTCTGTATGTGGTGTTTCCTGCATGACTCATTTTTGTACTTCAATTACAAATGCCTTATTATTTTTGCAAACAGCTAGGCTTAGTAACCCGATTGCCTCGACTACAATAGAAGCGAGATGGTTTGGTTTGGTTTGGTTTTGATCGGGTTTTACGTCGTTTTAACAGTATTTCATGCACTGAGATTGTTGATTGTATCGTTTTTAAATTTATATCAGTTTTGGTGTATTTCTTATGGAATGATCTCTTGACATGGGAATATATGGGGGAAATATGGGGGAAAAGTAGATGTAACAGTATATCTATATCATATTCTATGGAGAGCGGCAGCACGTATTGTCGACCCGAGGTTGGTAATGTTCACCGAGGCGTTAGCCGAGGTGTACATTACCATACCGAGGGTTGACAATACATGCTGTCGCTCTCCATATAATGTGGTATTTATTTTATTATACCGAACAGCACAATCAATTTCGTCAGCAAAAAGATTTATTCAATGACAACAATAAACAGTTTGAAACAGAGGCTATACTCGGTGCTTAAAAATCACGGAGCTGCTTCCCACTTCTATTCATTACACGTTAAGTACTGGCGGAATCCTTTTCACTGTCCAATCTTGACAGATTCTCGTCAGAAATAATCGCATAATGCGACATTTCTCAAATATTTAAACAGAAACAAAAACAGCTGTCAAAATAACGTTTCTGGATCAAATTGCAAGCGTCAGATGACATCAGTCGGATGACGTCACGCACACAATTTGATGAGCGCTCACTGATTTAGACGTGCTGTTGCCCCACGAGATAATGTTGCATGGGACAGTACAAATTGTTTCATGGCAGGTATATGGACAAATTGTACAGGAAAGCCGCATGAGATATAATAATAAACATTGTCTTCTTCTTTGATTTAACCCTGACCATGCTGTGTCTGTCCAAATTTGAATCTGGTGCAAGTTTCAGTATTTCCGATTAGGTTGAGCTTTTGAGAAACTATTAATCAAGTGTCAAATAGCTTGGATCCTGATGAGACGCTGAGTTTCTTGAGTTTTATAAATATGTCACAAAACTTTTTGCAAATGCGAGTCAAGTCGCGGGTAGCCGGGTAAGAGTTAATATTCTGAAAGTGGGTGATCCTTCAAAAACAAAAGTAGCAATGCCAAAAGAGAAAATTGCAGACTTGGTTTTATAGAGTCTGTCCATGAGTAGTATTTAAAAGTGCAACACTACTCACCCCCCCCCCCCCCTTAGCACCGGCTTAAGCAGTATTCAATTTCCAAAACTTATACTATCAAAACAAATGATCCCGAAGGACCAGAAAATTTAATAACACTGAGAATGAAGTACGGGGCGACCTTTTACGACCGCCAAACAATCACTTAACACCTGCTGTTGTGAAGTACATATATCCTGAAAGTGGGTAATCCTTGGAAAACAAAAGTAGCAATGCCAAAAGAGAAAATTGCAGACTCGGTTTTATTGAGTCTGTTCATGGGTAGTAATTAAAAGTGCAACACTACTCACGCCCCCTAAAGCGATCAACGTTGTTTTATCCTCTTATTATAATTGTACTATACCCTACCAGTCATATGGATTTTAAATTTTGAGGTTATGTGATAAATTATTTTTATACCTTAGAAATACAGTGTAAATGTTCTTTTGGTTTTATTTCTATTTCATATCTTAAAGTTTCATTAATAATATTTTTTTCTTTTCTACATTAGATTGCATAAATGTTTTAATTGTAAAGCACTTTTGAGCGTATTTTAGATATGAAAAGAGTGCTATATAAATATGGTATAATAATAATATTTAATCACAAATTCCTTATTATTTTTGCAAACAGGCTTAGTAACCCAATTTTCTCGACTACAATAGTTCTAAGCGAAATTGTTTGGGTTGCTTTGGTTTTTATCGGGTTTTATGTCGTTTATAAAGCTCTTTGCACGGCAAGTAATTTTTCGTCTGTGACAATTGTCGTCTGCTTCAATTCTTAAAATAACTTCTCTCTAATTTCTTTGCAAAAATATGATCAAGATGACAAACAGTTTAGATCCTGGTGGGATGCCGCATAATGCGGCGTCTCATCTGGATCCAAACTGTTTGCATAGGTAATCACAGTTTCGCCGCTAGTGTGCAAAGAGTGAACAGTATTTCATGCATTGAGATTGTTGATTGTATCGGTTTTTAAATTTATATCAGTTTTGATGTATTTCTTATTGAATGATCTCTTGACATGGGAATATATTGGGGATATATGGAAAAAAGTAGATGTAACAGCAAACATTGTCTTCTTCTTTGATTTAACCCTCACCATTTGTTCTCAAACTTTTGATTGGTCAGCTTTGAGCCAATCAAAAACTTGAGAACGAACTCGGATACAACTAAAAAGTTTTATAAGCATGGACCAAGGCTGTGAAAAAAATGTCTTCCCAATCTTGAATCTGGTGCAATTTTCAGTATTTCCAAAAAATTGGTCAAGCTTTTGAGAAACTATTGATCAAGTGTCAAATAGCTTGGATCCTGATGAGACGCTGAGTTTCTTGACGTTTTATAAATATGTCCCCAAACTGTTTGCTAAATGCGAGTCAAATCGCGGGTAGCCTGGTAAGAGTTAATACAGTGAAAGTGGGTGATCCTTGGAAAACAAAAGTAGCAATGCCAAAAGAGAAAAATGCAGACTCGTTTTATTGAGTCTGTTCATGAGTAGTAATTAAAAGTGCGACACTACTAACGCCCCCTACAGCGATCAACATTGTTTTATCCTCTTATCATAATTGTACTATACCCTACCAGGCATATGGATTTTAAATTTTGAGGTTATGTGATAACTTATTTTTATACCTTAGAAATACAGTGTAAATGTTCTTTTGGTTGTATTTCTATTTCATATCTTAAAGTTTCATTAATAATATTTTTCTTTTCTACATTAGATTGTATAAATGTTTTAATTGTAAAGCACTTTTGAGCGTATTTTAGATATGAAAAGAGTGCTATATAAATATGGTATAATAATAATATTAAATCACAAATTCCTTATTATTTTTGCAAACAGTTAGGCTTAGTAACCCAATTTTCTCGACTACAATAGTTCTAAGCGAAATTGTTTGGGTTGATTTGGTTTTTATCGGGTTTTATGTCGTTTATAAAGCTCTTTGCACGTCAAGTAATTTTTCGTCTGCAAAAATTGTCGTCTGCTTCAATTCTTAAAATAAATTCTCTCTAATTTCTTTGCAAAAATATGATCAAGATGACAAACGGCTTAGATCCTGATGGGACGCCGCATTATGCGGCGTCTCATCTGGATCCAAACTGTTTGCATAGGTAATCACAGTTTCGCCGCTAGCGTGCAAAGAGTGAACAGTATTTCATGCATTGAGATTGTTGATTGTATTGTTTTTTTAAATTTATATCAGTTTTGATGTATTTCTTATTGAAAGATCTCTTGACATGGGAATATATGGGGGAAAATATGGGAAAAAATAGATGCAACAGTAAACACTGTCTTCTTCTTTGATTTGACACTTAACATTATCCATACTTATAAAACTTTTTAGTTGAGTATGAGTTCGTTCTCAAGTTTTTGACTGGTCAAAATTGAGCCCTTGGCTCAAATCTTACCAATCTAAAGTTTGCGAACAAACTCAGACTCAACTAAAAAACATTATAAGCATGGACCATGCTGTGAAAAAATTGTCTGCACAAACTTAAATCTGGTGCAATTTTCAGTATTTCCAAAACAAAAATTGGTCAAGCTTTTGAGTAAATATTGATCAAGTGTCAAATAGCTTGGATCCTGACGAGACGCTGAGTTTCTTGATATTTTATAAATATGTCACCAAACTGTTTGCATGCGAGTCAAGTCGCGGGTAGCCGGGTAGGAGTTTACCCTTTCCCTGGTGAATATTCATGTAAGACTATTGGCGTCAGGAATATTAATAAGAGTAGAGTAAAACCTCTCTATAACGGCCATTAAATTGTGTTAATTAGTTGTTATTTAGGGCAGGTGGCTGCTTAAAGCAAGGTGAAAGTAAAACAGAACGCTCCTATTGGAGCGTTCTGTTTTACTTTCAACTTGCTTTAAGCAGCTACCTGCCGTTAACACAAAATACTTGATGTAATTTAGTGACTGTTATAGAGAGGTTTTACTGTATTTTTTATAATGGCATATGAACACATGACATTTTGGCTTCGGCAGAAGCTGTAGAATGTGATCTATATTACACCATAAGTACAGGAGCCGTCTGATCTGGGTAAACTATGTTTGCAGATGCGTGAAAAGGCGCTTAACGGTTAGGACAGATTGTAGCAGGACTTTTATGGAGAAATATCCCATAGGCGTTGGTTGTAGTACTTTTATTGTACAGTAAGCCTTTACTTCATAAATATACTTGCCTACGCCTTTGCAAACAGAGTAGGTAGACCCAGATCAGACGGCCCATGTAGAAGCCGTCTGATCAGGGTCTGCTTTGTTTGCTTATGGTATAATACAGATATGATTCTTCAGTTTCTACCCACAGGTGCCCTTAGCATGCTATGTCTCAACAGCAACAACTCCATCACAAATGCATTATTTTTTTAATCACACAATTTTACTCCTGGTGATATGTCATGTCAAAGTATTCGATGTATTGTCTGGGTCTAAACGGTTTACAAATGTTATTGCTGATTCACCCATGGAAGTTAATTACAGCTGTTTTACACTAAGCTTTAAATATAAGCGACATCTTGTTGGTTAACCCTTTCCCTGTTCTATTTTATTATGAATTTCAATACCTACTGATTATTCATGGACAAAATAATTAAAATCAAGTATGGACGGTGGAACATTGTAGCCATTTTAGAAAGTAAAGACTTAGATCTTTGACATTCTATTAGCAAACAGAGTAGACCCTGATCAGACGGCTCCTCTAGGAGCCGTCTGATCTGGGTCTACTCTGTTTGCAAATGCGTGAAAACACGTTTATATGAGGGAAAGGGTTAAAGAAACAGAATGTGAAGTTTTCTGTATTATTTTCGCCCTATATTAATCCTTTCTCTCCTACAGATGCCTTTTGGACACATCTGTTAAAGTTATATTCTGAAACCACTGTAAGCTCCAAAGGAGCAAATGCTCTATTTATCACAATGGTTTCAAAACTACCGAATTCTATTGTTTCCTTTTCTCTAGTAAATGCTCCTTTTCGGTAGATTTATTCAAAGATGTTTGGTCTAAAAATAGTCTAGGAGGAAATGGGTTAGCAACCAACTGCCTTAAAGATCCGTGTTAGTTCTCTTAACCCTTTCCCTGTTCTGTATTTAGGCCAAATTTTAATACCTACTGAATATTCATTAACAAAACAGTTATGAAGAAATATGACAACAGTTATGAAGAAATATGGAAGGTGAAACATTGTAGACATTTTAGAAAGCAAAGAAACAGTTCTATCAAATTATACTAGCAAACAGAGTGGACCCGGATCATACGGCTCCTCTAGGAGCCGTCTGATCTGGGTCTACTCTGTTTGCAAATGCGTGAAAACACGATTGTATAAGGGAAAGGGTTAAAGTCACTTTGTGAAATCATTGTGATAAATAGAGCATTTGCTCCTATAGGAGCAAATGCTCTATTTACCACAATGGTTTCAAACTACAAAATTATAAAAAAAATCCTTTTCTCTTATTAATGCCCCTTTTCGGTAGATTAATTCAAACCGTTTGTATCTAAAAATAGCCTATGAGGTAATGGGTTAATGGTGACATAAGACAGATTTTACTGTATTTGCCCTGCTGTATAAACATATCCTTTATAGTATTAGCTCACCTGAGTATGTCAGTTGAGCTTTTGTGATCGCCCACCCTCCGCCCGTCTGTCAATAATAGCTCAAACGAGTATATCAGTTGACCCTTTGTGATCGCACACCGTCCGCCCGTCTGTCAATAATAGTTCAAATCAGTATGTTCATGTGAGGTTTTGTGATCGCCCACACTCCGTCCATCCGTCTGGACGTTAACACATACTTTGCATATCTTCTGAAACCACATGGCAGAATGTAATGTGATATCAAAGACAAGTTCTACAAGGGTATCGACGCAGCTATTGCAGCAGTCCCTAAATCGTAAAATACTCATTGTCCTCGTAGACTTCAATTCCCGAGTGGGCACAGACCACACAGTGTGGGATGGGATCATCGGAAAAAATGGAGTAGGAAAGTGCAACAGTGATGGCTTGTCTCTTCTTATGTTGTGTGCCACGCCTGAACTTGTCATTACAAACATGTTGTTTCGCCTTCCTACACACAATAATACACCATGTATGTACCCAAGATCTAGACATTGGCATCTTGTTGACTATATCATCACCAAGAAGAAGGACCAAAATGATGTCAGAGTGAACAAGGCTATGTGTGGTGCTGACTGCTGGACAGTCCATCGCCTAATTGTGTCCAAGTTCAAACTGCACATTCAGCTGCTCAAATGAAGCTCCAAAGCAAACAAAATGCAAAACAGCTACGCTGAAGTGCATTTCTGTAGCAGAAGCGCTTGCGAATGATATTGACAGAATCACCAATTGCTTCAAGCTTACCAAAATAATCACCAATCACAAGCAATAAGGATTCATTTACCTCCATGAGACAGAAACTGTAAAAGAAGCTGTGAGAGATGCAATATGAACATAAAGACTGAGGTCATGTATCAACCTGCACCCGGAAATCCGTATCATGAGTCGCACATATAAGTGAATGGACAGAAACTTAATGCTGTAAATACGTAACACAGTCTCTCAAATGAAGTCAACATTGACAAAGAGGTCACCAACTGACTTTCAAAAGCAAGTTCAGCGTTTGGAAGACTACGAGAGAATGTTTGGGAGAGGAAAGAAATAATTACACCATGAATATTTATTTACTGAATTAATTTCATGTAAGAAATAATAACAGCGTGAATATTTATTTGCAGAATATTTGTAATGACATATGAACACGGGATCGGATTACCTTGGCAGAAAATATAGCATCACATCTATATAAGTCTACAAGCAAACAGAGCAGACCTTGATCAGACTGTTCCTACAGCAGCCGTTTGATCAGGGTCATCTCTGTTTGCGAATGCGTGAAAATGCGTTGAAACTAAGGGAATGGTTGAAATGGCACTATGAACAAAAGAAATTCTTATCATAACTGAAACTGTAGAATCAGATATATAAGTATATCATAAGTAAACAGAGCAGACCCTGATCAGACAGCTGTTTGGGAGCCATCTGATTCTGGTGTATTCTGTTAGTAAGGGCGTAAAGAACGTATTTATTAGGTAAAGGATTAACCCATTCCTTTATATTGACGACTTTTGACGACTCTGTAAAAGTCACTCTGTGAAACCATCGTGACAAATGCTCTATTTATCACAATGGTTTCAAACTACAAAATTCTAAATAAATTCATTTTCTTCAAGTTAATGCTCATTTTCGGTAGATTTATTCAAAAAGGTTGTATCTAAAAATAGCCTATGAGGTAAAGGATTGAATGTATCACATTTACTCCGTGAATAAATGACGCTTTTGCGAGGTTTCTATATACATGTTACATCTAATTAGTGTTAATGGTGTATAAAATACAAGATATATATCTGTCATTTAATTAGTAACAGCGCAAAAGTATCGTCAGCAAACATCGAGATAGGCATACATATACACAGTCATCATCCATACAGACCCAGGCTCATATAATGATCAACCATGCAGATCCATGCCAATACAATAATCAACCATGCATGCCCGTGTCAACATATTAATTAATCATGCTGACCCATGTCAGTATATTAATCAACCATGCAGATCCAGGCCAATACAATAATCAGCCATGCATGCCCGTGTCAACATATTAATTAATCATGCTGACCCATGGCAACATATTAATCAACCATGCAGATCCAGGCCAATATACTGATAAGCCACGAAGGCTGGAGACTATACTTTTTCAGTTTGGGTAAAGTGATTTGAAAGGATACTATGGCGCTATCACGCGTTGTCGTGTCTGTTTCAAGTTTTAATAACATACAGTAAAACCCCTCTAATGCGACCACCAAAATGATGTATACTTATATGCAGATGGTAGCTTAATGCAAGACCAATCTAATGCAGAACTCTCCTGTAGGAGCTTTCGGCATTACCTTTGTCCTGCGTTAAGCAACCCTCTGTGTTTAAAGACACACATGCCTCCTCATTAAATGGTCGCCAGTTTGGCCTCTCATCTGAATTCAAATTGTTAACAAAATCGCCCAACAGTCTAACTCGTGTTAACCTTAACCTGCGGAGCAAACTGTTGTTACTTGAAAATGTTATCGCCTTCATTGTTATCACAATTGATTTATTTTGCATTTCTTTTCAAAAGGTTAGACTATCTAACAGTTGGATCCTGATGAGACGCCGAGTTACTCGGCATCTCATCTAAATCCAAATTATTTGCAAACAAATCGCCCCGAATAGTCTAAGATTTCCTATCAGACTTGTTTTAACCGTCTACTCATTAAATACGCCTTTCATAGTCTTTGCAAACAGAGTAGACCCAGATCAGATGGCTCATATGCTTTGTTTCGCGGGGGCGTGAAGGTTTCGCACCTTATGGAACCATGGCGATGGAATTTCAGTGGTAGGAGGGCTGATTAATTTTATCAAGAATTGTAAGTGGATTGTAATTTTTCGTTTATGATTATAAAACATTATGTATGGAATAATGCATAGTTGGAAACAGATCGACACTTTTTTCAGTGTAGAATTGATTGTATTTTGGAAATGAAAATATCAGAAAATTATTTCTCCTTAGTTCAGGGCTAATAAAATGTTTAATACCGCAACGGAAAGATCATCAACGATAACGGTCGAGGAAAACTTTCGCATTCGAGCAGTACGCTTATGACAACCGTTTAAATCAGGGGCGGTGCTTAATTAATAAAGACGCTTCGAATGAAAATCAACCTGCAATAAGCTGTGAGAAAATGTTCAGATTAGAAATCGGATATATGTGTGCTTATGCGATGATAAAACGTCAGCTAATAAATATGCACGATGACTTTAATTCGTACATGAATATTAACAAGAAAGGGGATAAGGTGTCCAGTGTGAGACTGAAAGTATTATTGTATAACTAGGACAATCTGACTGAAATGGCTGCTCTTTCGAGAATCGGTTCTGGTGAAACTGAAAAACTTTGTTGTGTTACTAAGGCCATAGGAGTAATACAAACATTTTGTTGACAATGTATTATATGAAACACACTTTATTATTATTCACTATTCAGTAATCCGCGCCTTTGATGCTTTGCATCAATTGTTTTCATGTTTGCTTATGAAATAACAACGATACCAGTCTACAGATTTTTCTATGGTGAAACTTTCCCGCGTCCATGTGCTATTTTAGCAATTAACCCATTTGCTCCCACGATCCTATATATGGGACGAAGGCAAACAATGTAGACTCTGATCAGACGCCGCATAATACACTGTTTGCTGATAGGAAATTCAATATAAAACAACAAAAAAATGAAAATTTAGACCAGACATCCCTTAGATAAAAGATAGACTAATCCAATATATAAACATGGACGAATCCACTGGGGGCAAATGGGTTAATAAAATTAATATTTATAATGTCACTATTTCTTACATGAATATGCATGTAGTAAAGAGTTAACCTTTAGCCTGTTGAGCAAACTTTTATTGATAGAACATGTAATCGACTTGTGTTGTCACAGTTAATTATATTCCATTTTTTTTCAACAACACGGTGTGAATATCAGACTGTTTTGGATCCTGATGAGACATCAAGTTACTCGGCGTCTCATGGTCTGGATCCAGACTGTTTGCAATAGGAAATCAGTAATCACTCATCCGCCTGCAGCGGGCTAAATGCTAATTAAAAATCAATCTACGATCCATACACAGCCATATACTCTAGTCTGCACAACTATTCACGAAGTGGAAGTAACGAAAATCAAAGTCCGTAACTGCGTCGCTGGATGTACACAATAGTTGTTCTAAATTTTTGTGAATGTGTTCATTAAGAGATTCTCAGAACCAACATTTATGGAGAGGTAAGTAATAAACAAAACCCGTTTTCATGGAAGCGGGACACTGATTATCTACAGCGTCCTTAAATCGTTCATGTGTATGTACATCAAGCCAGTGAAGACACGTTATAGGATGTGTATTTTATGCCTGCAATTATGTATAGAGTTTATGATACTGATTTTTGAGGGTTGTTAAAAAATAAAACAAACGAGCGCAATATTATTTAGTGATTTTTATTCAGAGATACATCGGACATTTTGAAAATGATTGCAGAATGCGAAAATTGCTTTAAAATATCACTTTGCTGAAAAATATATTTGAAATACTTAAAGAAGGGAATGTGAACATTTGGAAACCCAGAAATACATACATTTGTAGTTATCATGTTATGTTTCAGGTATTGATAAGACCTTTTGACAGTCAATTTGAAAGGCATAAGTTAAAGCATGCTTTGAAATGTCTTTAAAAGTTTAAAAGTGAATAGCTGCGATTAAATGATATTTTCTTATTTCTGATACAAAACTTTTCTGTTGATAAGTATTTTTATAAGAAATGTTATGCAAGGACATACAAAGCTCTGGCCAAAGACAATCAACTGACTTCATAATTCAACTGTTCTTCTTAACAGGTATGAGTTTTGTTCCAGCTGCTATTGCTTTAGTTTTTAGCATTTATAATAACCTTTTCAGTCAGTCTGGATCCAGATGAGATACCGAGTAACTTGGCACCTCCTCAGGGTCCAAACTGTCTGTCACTCTGACATTTGTTTTTGAAAAGATATGGGAGAAAAAAAGTTTTTAGCATTGAAGCAGACGACAATATTTGCCGACATTAATT
Organism: Azorinus chamasolen; assembly: GCA_963576725.1. Classification (NCBI taxonomy): domain Eukaryota; kingdom Metazoa; phylum Mollusca; class Bivalvia; order Cardiida; family Solecurtidae; genus Azorinus; species Azorinus chamasolen. Next base: position 76,648,764 of record OY755248.1, read on the forward strand.
ATTCAAAGTGCAGAATGTATTTGAAGTACATGTACATTACGCTGGATAGCAAATTACCTACAAATGACCTGCATAATGTTAACAAAACATCAAAGAGTTATTGGGCATTGGTGAGCACTGAACAATATTGCAGCTGTTTGTTCTGGAGTGTAAATCTAAAATATTAGTCCAGCAGTAAATCATGGTCATTTTGAATTCTTGTAAAAGAATATAATAAAGTAAAAACAGGTGATCGTTTTGATTTAATTTACCCGGATAATTGTGTCAGTTTATGATTTCGTTTGGTCACATTTTATCATTGGTAAAGCAGGGGTAGTTTATCGTTAGTAGTTGTGTGCGAGAACTAAGTAACGCGCCGCATTCCCCAATGAATAATAGCCACTTTGACATTTGACCTCAACGTTCAGTTTTGACAGTACACTGTGTACAAGTTGTAGCTTTTTAGATGGATATGTTTAGAAGTCTTAATATGTGGAGGTGTTTTTTCAGAATTTGATACACTACGCAGCTGGTCCCAATAAGAACGAGCAGGTGAGCTGGTCCTCGCCAATGATGAAGCCTGAAAGAAATGGATCTGTCAATCGACGTATATTTGCTCTCTGTACCTTGTCTGCTGGTTTAAGTATGATCAGCGGTGCCTTCGGATTCTACTACGTGAAAATATTTCTTAACGTGTACAAAATAAAAGAGCACTGGTTCCAGGCAGCTCAAATAATATACTTAATATGGAACGCTGTCAACGACCCATTATTTGCCTACCTTCAAGACAGTACCAGCTGGTCCTTCACGCGGACTAGACGAGAAAGTGTGTTGTACGCATCTCCACTCTTTGCCCTGTCTTTCTTGGTTCCCTGGTTTCCTTGGGGGCAATCCGGATACAATAGCACCCTGGGTTACAGGGATACATCTTATAACTGCACTGTGTTTCTGGGATACAATGTTCACATATGTCGGCTTAGCATATTCCTGTATATTGACGGAGCTGTCTTTGAACAATGAAGACAGGCTTAAAGCAGCACAAGCCACAACCCTGGCCACGCTTTCTGCACCTCTTACAATATTTATACTACAGCAAACCTCGAACCAACTAGAAAACTTCAGGACATTTCAGGTAGTCTGTGTTATTATCGCTGTGATAAGTTGCTTGTTGATGAGGTACTGTGGCAAACATGCACATACTGAACGCGAACTTGCCAACCAGGGAGAACAAGATTTGCAGAAGGTTGAAAAGAAACAAGAGTTTTCCTATTTCACAATAACAAAACAAATACTGTTTAACAGAGACTTCTTATCTTTCGTGATAATGAATTTCTTTCAGGAGTTCCATTGGGCTTTTCTTGACGGGTTCTTTACAATAGTCGGCGATCAGTTAATTCTCAAACGTGCCATGCCAGCTGTTGTGAGAAGTATTTTCTATGGAGCCGGTCCTGTTATTGGTAAGGTTGGTATGACAAATCGAACTTACATAAACTCTTTCACTGCCATTTTTTTTGTCGTTTGTATTGTTGTCGTCTTCTACAATTTCTTTATTTGTATTTAAAAACCACATTGTTGCATTAACAAAGAGTTTGGATTCTTACCTCGGCATCTCATCTGCATCTTAACTGTTTGCAACGATAATCACAATTTCGCCATCGGCTTAAAGCAAACCGTTCTTAAGGTACATGCATGTGTCCTGTAGGAAACACCGCATACAAAACACACAGCCGCCCAAACAGCATCACGACTACAAACGACAAGTGTACATGTATATAAAAGACACAAAGAGACGCACAGACATAACAAACAAACAATAGGGGAAATGAAAGTACCGCCTTCGAACGGTCAGTGACAAATGTCACTGGGGGGGGGGGGGGGGGGGGGGGGGTAAACCGGTTTCGGGCGCCCAACCTCACACTTATTCCCTCACACTTATTCCATCCCCACCCTAACGTATTCCCTCTCCGGCTAATCTCCGGTTTTTGGGCGCCCAACCTCACACTTATTCCTCCCCATCTAGACCCGTCATCGAGTCACATGCTATATTTGAATCTAGACTCGCTATCGCGTCACAGACGATATTTCTGTTACGAGTTTGACTCTTTGTTGGGTGATAAAACGCCACAGATTATAAGTGTCAAGAGTATATTTTCCATATGTCACGTTCTTTCTTTTTCTTTTATTAAATATTTAATTTATTAAAAAAGATTTCGCAGTCTGTCGCGTGAAAGTGTTAACAAATATGTAGATCCAGGTGAAGAAAATAATTTTGTATCTTTTGTTGTTTTTTAGTCATTTGTCATTTTTGGAGCGCCATTGATTGGACGGATTGGCTACTTCACTGTGATCCAGTACAGCTACATTCTAAAGATAGTGATGGGTTCCATATATTTCCTGACTGGACCAATCAACTACTGGGTGCTGATGCTGTTTATGCTGACAGACAGGTACCTAATTTCTTATTTAAAAAGGAAAAAGTAGTAACATTCAAGCAGGAAAAGCCACACACAAGACGCAACCATCACCAGAACATCGATAGAGCAAGTAATACACACCCACACTCACATAAACATGCACACATACACACGCGCGCGCGCCAGATGGAATTTAAAACATGAACGCACAAGTACAAAGACACCGGACAAACACAAATTTAAGGTTGAACACACAATCACACATACGCCCATCCACGAGACGAACATTTTAAACATGAACAAACGCACAAGTACAAAGACACAAAACAAACATAAAAGCAAGAGTGACAAAGAGAGTGCCGCCTTGGAACGGTCAGTGGCAAAACCACAACTGGGGGTTTAAACCGGTTTACTCCCATTTTGTAACCCATTCCTTCCTACTGACGTATTTTGACATCTCTGTAAAAGTCATTTTTGAACCATTGTGATAAATAGAGCATTTGCTCCATAGGAGCGAATCCTCTACTTATCACATTGGTTTCTAATACACGTATTTCCAATTTTTCTAGTAAATGCTACTTTTCGATAGATTTATTCAAAGAGGTTGGATCTGAAAACCGCCTATCAGGGAATAGGTTAATCCATCTACATCGTTCGACACAAAAACACCGAGAAGATGAACGAGATTTTGGAGAAATTATTCCAAAAGTTTCCTTTTCGTAGCTCTACTGGCAGAAAGTGCCAAGGTGAGCTATTGTGATAACTATGTGTCCGTCGTCTGGCGTCATCCATCGTGCGGCGTGCGGTGTGCGTCGTCCGTTATGCAACGTAAACATTTTATTGCAAACAACATCTCCTCTGTAAGGCTCTCCAAGGATGATCTTTGGGTGATCCTCTGTCAAAATAGATAAGTTTGATACATGTAAAAATGTGGTTGCCATTTCAACCAAAAGAAAAATCTTTAAATCTCTTCTTTTCTAAATTCGATGGTCAGGTTTCAATATAATTTCATGGAAATGATCATTAGGTGACTATCTACCAAAATAACTGAAAAACAAGACAATATCTAAAACAACATGGCCGCTAGGGGCTGGACCTGTTTTCCTTATATGTCTATATAGAAAACAACAAAGTCTTCAAATCGCCTCCTCTCCAAAACCAATGGTCTGGTTTCAGAATAATGTGATAGAAATAATTATTAGATAAACCCCTACCAAAATAGCTAACATAATTTGGATCCATATAGAACTCTGGTTGACATGGCAACCAAAAGAAACAAATACAAATGTATTTAAATCTCTTCTTCTCCAAAACCGATGGTCAGATTTCAAAATCGTTTGATAGGAATAATCATTTTGTGAAATATCAAACTACATGGCCGCTAGGGGCGGGACCTGTTTCCTTATATAGGTCCATAATTATAGAAAACATACCAAAATCTTCATATATCCTCTTCTCCGAAACCAATGATCTGTTTTCAGAATAATTTAATGGAAGTAATCATTACGTAGCCCCCTACTAAAATAACACAAATTGGTTTGGATCCATGTAGAACTCTGGTTGCAATGGCAACCATAGAAAAATATATTTAAATTTCTTCTCCAAAACTGATGGTCTTATTTCAGACTTATTCTATGGGAGTAATCATTAGGTAACTCCCTACCAAAATAGGTAAAATGATTAGGATCCGTACGGAACTCTGGTTACCATGGCACCCAAAAAACATATTTAAATATAAAACTCTGGTTGACATGGCAACCAAAAGAAACAAATATTTAAATATCTTCTTCTCCAAAAACGATGGTCAGATTTCAAAATAACTTGATGGAAACAATCATTAGGTGACCATCTAGCTGAAACTGTGACAATATCTGAAAAGCATGGCCGTTTGGGGCGGTGCCTTGTGAGCGATACCGGATCATCATTGCCCGGATCATCATTGCCCTATTGGTTTTGTTTTAAATGAGAACTCTAAATCCATTGGGGCCAGTTTGATATATACTGACACGAAATAGAAACGCGGCGTTTTATCTCAGCTGAAATAGTTCATCAATATAAGAGCATATACATGTAAATCAAACCAATGACGCGATTATACAATGAGGTATGTTTCAACTCTTTCACTACCAAAGTTGTCGGAAGGCCACTCAAAGGATTTGCTGTGTTAGATGAATCTGTGATTACATTTGCAAACAGTTTGGATATTATATGAGACACATATATATGTGGTACATGTATATGAGACACAAATATCTATGGTATATGAGACACATATATATTTGGTATATGAGACACATATATGTGTGGCATCTCAACATGTTCCAAACTGTTTGACACCCTGTCATTGTATTTTGAGAAAGACTTGAAGGAAAGATCGCACTTTAACACATTCCATCATATTGACGCCTTTTGACGCCTCTGTAAAAGTCACGTTTTGAAATCATTGTGATAAATAATTATATATAGCATTTGCTCCATAGGAGCAAATTGTCTATTTATCACAATGTTTTCAGAATTACACAATTCTAAAAAGTTTCCCTTTTGCTAGTAAATGCTCCTTTTCGGTACATTTATTCAAAGAAGTTGGGTCTAAAAAAATAGCCAATGAGATAATGGGTTAGGTTGGTGCTAAAAGAGTTAAGCAACCTTATGCTTTTCAAGTACGCATATATACATCTTTCATTGAGTTTAGTACTGTCTTTTGTTTAGTTTTGTTTTTTGAAGCGCTGCTGCCAATGCCTTATTTACGTTGTACAACCTACCACTGTCTGACATCGCCGACAGTGATACTTTGAGATACAACAGAAGGTATGTGATAAGCGTCTGATATTCACAAATAGTGAGGATCTAGATCAACTGCTGCAATGGAAGTGTGGATTCTGATCAGAATCTACATCATGTGCCAATAAATATCCGTATTTTTGTTTCTCTATTGCTTTATAGTGTGCACAGCTTGATAAGAATCCATACTCTAAGCTTTAAAGAGTGAATAGCCTGATTAGAATCCATACGCCAACCTGTTGACTGATCCATGCCTATCCCTGTGCATGTTATAAATAATGAGGTGAATTTTACAACAGAATCATAAAGAATGGATCGTTTTACTGTGGCAGACACTGTAAAATCAAATCTATATGAATAGTAAAGAATCCATTAACTCAGAGCAATTGTTATTTACCTGGATATTTCGGCTTTATCGCAAATCCCTCATCAACACACTGAGATATGGCCAGTTGGTGTCACCTGACTTTGAGTCGTCACGTGACACTAGGAGAGGGTCATACGCTGCTGAGAGCGCCAACCCCTCGTCCCGGTTGAGTGATGGTCGCCGCTGTTTTATAAATATGGCTTCTTTTACCCTGGGGTTTAGGTGAGTGTCCTCAGATGTCAATATTTTGGTATTATGAGGGTCAATGTGATCGCTGAAAAAATGCCCTGAATGTTGAAATAACTAATAAGGTGATTCAAGTAGCATTGTGTTAATGTTATGTTATATTTGCAGCAACCGTGTGACTTCAATGATATATGGCACAAACGCCCTCATAGTCAAACCGGCTCAGTCTCTTTCGCCTATGCTCGTTATGGCCATTTTGAACAGGTATGGGTACGGGCAGATGAAAGAGCACAAACTGGACCCCACCCAGCTGGGTATGCTGAACGGTGCCATGTTCTCTCTGCTGTGCTTATTTCCCCTTATTGCAGGCATCATACAGTCAATTACGTGGTCGTTTTATACCATCCGACACAAGAAAACCGTTGAGAAAACGATGCTGGTTACCTCTGAAAATATTTAACTGTTGGTTATCCATGTCTGTCCAGAGTTTTCTATCCTGTTATGCTGCACTCACAAATGACTACAACAGAAACAATGTTTAGTGATTGCCCTACTTTTCCATCCAATCAACGAGCCGCATTTTTGAAATTTTTCAGACTCTTATCCTCATAAATTTTATAAAATCGACTCTAACTTTCGAAGACAAACCTTCCAGTGCGCATGCGCAACAAAACTCCGCCCACTACTAGACAAATCGAACGAGTTGCTGTTATGACGCTATCGACACGTGAACGAGTATACACAAGTACACGTGTGTAAAACGTGGGAGAGGAAGACTATGTAATGCAAACAACTGAGAGGCAGAATTATAGACCCAATAGTAATTGGGCAAATAAACTGATTGGGCAAATAAACTGAGAGGCAGAATTATAGACACAATAGAAAATGAACAAATAAATCACGAAACATCCCACCTGTTGAAGCAGGATTATATTGAAAAAGGACTAATGCAAATAAGCAAATAAATCAGGAAATAAGCGCAAACCTGTATTCGAAACCGTAATCCGTTCAACAAAACATAAACAATCAAACCTGTAATATTTTGTAATTATTCTTATTTCAATATTCTGATAATAATACATGTATAATGAATGTTTGGGTTTCGGTACCAGTGAAGATTTAAATCTGTGTAAACCGAGTAGACCCTGATTAGACAGCATAGGAGTTGTCTGATCTGGGTCTTCTCGGCTTACAAATCTTCGTTAGATAAGTCTGCTTGCTCGGTGCCAGAGAGCAGGTCAACGACAGATTGTTGTCATTATTGTTGTTATTATTTTGCCTCCAGAAAATTGTGTCAAACTGTTTTACATAGACGGGGAATATTTGATTACGTGACAAAGCCAAATATGGCAATGTTTACAAGAAAAAGGCGCGAAATCAGTTTCACTGTGTAGGATTTTCAAAACATAAACACGTGAGAATATTAACAAAGACGACGTTTGTTTGATTGGTGGGTTTTCTGGGTATTTTGCATAAACGGATGATGTTTTAGATGTACCATAATCACGTGACTATATACAAGTTTGTCATTGCTCAGTGGGCGGGGCTTATAAACTGAGCCTGTTGAAAAGTAGGGCAATCACTAAATCGGTTAGAGCTTATAAACTGCAGTCTTCGAAAATAAGACGGCCTAAAACGCTTCGCTTCGCTCGCGTTATCGGCCGTCTTATTTCCGAAGACTGCAGTTTATAAGCTCTAACCTATACATCTGGATAGCCGTGGAAGGGACACATTCCTACAATTGAGTGTTTGCCCTAATAATATCGCAACCGCAATAGCTCGGATGCGCGTACCAAATAGTTTGGATCCCGTCCATATATTTTATCATTAGCAGAGGTCCAGATAAGATGCGTAAATTTAAACATGTTCAAGAATAACTACTTTATTTCTCCGCCAAACTCTATACTGTAGCCACTCTTTAGAATCGTCTCGAAGAGACGATTCTAAAGAGTGGTCTACAGAGTTGTCTCAGTATAGGGTTTGATGGAGAAATGACGATTTTAGTATTTGGGTACGCCCCTTTATCTGTAGTTCTGATTAGGCAGGAGTTATGGCGGTCATTTTAGTCTGTGGAATACTGTGACTCTAAATTGACAGGACTATTAACAATACTGTTTGGTATGTAGAATAATGTGACTCTAAATTGACAGAACTTATAACCCCCCCCCCCTCCTACTCAGGCTGTAGAAAACTGTGACTCGAAATTGACAATACTTATAACGACTTGGTTAAGTCAGTAGAATACTGTGACTCTAAATTGACAGGACTCTAAATTGACAGAACTAACAACGATCCTGTTAAAAGCACATGTATGAGGCATGCAGGAAACACCACATACCAAACACACAGCCGCCCAAACAGCGCCACGACAAAAAAGTAAATGTACAATGTACATGCATATCAAAAGACACAAAGAGACGCACAAATACTTAACAAACAAACAATTGGGGGAAGATGGAAGTGCCACCTCGGAAAGGTCAGTGACAATAGTCACTGGGGGTTTAAACCGGTTTAGGGGAGCCCGATCTCACCTTATTCCATTCCCACCTTAAAAGACAAACCGTGTAAATAAACGCATCCCCTCTCCGACTAATCTACAACAACCGCGATGGCAAATACGGTGGTAAATTGCATGTAAAACGAAAACATGTGTAAGTGAAACAAACTGGATCCATCATTCGCTAGTGTGCTCATTGAGTGAGCTGCAAACAGAGTAACTAGTGAAAGAATTAGAATGTAAAATATGCACGTGCCGTGGGAGTAAACCATTTAGTTTGGGCCCAGATCATAGGTAGATCTAGATAAATTTGATATTCCCCGTATAACAATAATCTATTTACACTATAAAGATAGAGAGAGAAAATAAACGTAATATATTGAAGCAGCTCTGCTTCAATTCATATCGATTTTCCATTTAGAAATTATTAATTTGAACAATTATTTATTCATTTTGTCAATTGAAAACTACGATTTTTCAGAATATATATATTTTATAAACATATTCTAAAACCAACCATGGGTACATTATTCCTATAGAAATATATTGGGTCCGAAACGACCATAAGAGTCGGGTCCGAAACGACCAAAGAGTCGGGTCCGAAACAACAAAGGACCTACATTTTGGGGTTGGGCCCCTTCAAACGACAAGAAACGTTCGGAAATATTACCAAACGTCCTTAAACGAGATAAAGCTATAACATAAGACCATTTATATGTATATATTACTATCCCTAACACTCTGTATTTATATATTACGATGCAAGATCGACTTTACTCTCTTTAACTATTCAGTACTGTTTTCAAACGGAAATTCATCCGGAATATTTCGCAAAATGTTGCGGAACAGTAATAGGCTAAACTTGCCACTTTCCCTCGCCCATAGCACAAATCAAAAACACATTCCATAGGATGCCCCCCTACCATCCTCATATCACTATAAAATTCAGGATGTGAAATACCCGGTCGCAGGAGCCGCCTTAAGATTAAGAATAAATGAGAGAGTTCGATGTTTTTCTTAGTTTAAGCAGCTTTTCAGTTAAAAAGATATTTCGACTGTTAAATCAGAATATCGTCAACTGAATAACAAGCTTAGCGAAACAACAAGCTATATGGAAACCCCGTAAGGTGGGCATGTGGAACATCTCCGCCAAGACGAGGGGAATTTACAATATTAAAATCAAAATCGTCCCTTTTGTCATAATTTTAGAAGAAATCATTCCATTATCAATTTCAAAATCTAGATAAAGAAAAGCTGCATTATTGTCGGAAGGGTTAGCTTTATTTAATTTGAGTTATTTTGGGAAAATGGTAGGAATCATAACATCAAAGAAAGGATTATCTCAGTTGAAAATATCATCCAGATATTGAGAAGTTTCATTAAAAGCTTTTATGACACCTGTTTATGACATCTGCGTGTGCAAACATAACACGAAATCTCTCTCATAGCAGTATAAAAACAAATATGTGACCAGTATCGTACTCAAAGGAATACCAATCACCTGTCGGTGTATAGCATTCCCATAGCGTACGAATATGTTATCCAGAAGAAAGGTAAATGATTCGCAAACTTCTTAGCAAGTCCATTTGGTGTAATATTTCATCGGCTCGTCAGTAAAGAAAGCTTTTTCGGCATTACTAGCCAGAAATTATGTTTTTCACTGGCAAATCATTTTTAATTAAATCAGGAGGAATGGCTGTGTACAAAGTAGAAAAAGCGTATGGGTTTATAGTGGATGCAGGAAACCTTTTGTCTATAAAATCTGAAAATGGGTGATCCTTCGAAAGCAAAAGTAGAAATGCAAAAAAGAGAAAATTGCAGACTCGGTTTTATTGAGTCTGTTCATGAGTAGTAATTAAAAGTGCAACACTACTCACGCCCCCTAGCACCGGCTTAAGCAGTATTCAATTTTCAAAACTAATAACATCAAAACTTATGATCCCGAAGGACCAGAAAATAAGTTTGTTGACCTCTGAAGAGTTTTTAATAGACCAGCAAAGATTTATTCCAGAATTTTCATAAGTCTTATCACAGTAGAATTTACATGTTATTTTATCTTAAAACTAGAAGTCAAAGGTATACACGAATTTGTAGTTGTACAAAAGCTAGAATTTGCAATGAATCGCGTTTTATATGGTTTTTATCTAGTTTTGGTAACCGATACCTAGAGGAGGTTACATCATGACTTTCATCCTACATTAAACTGTCTCCAAGACAGATATTAATACATAGATGATCTTACATGGGTGTTCATTACAAATTGTTTTTTATGAAACGAGTTTACTGTAATAATATGACACGGGCTTTAGCAAGCGTAATATTCATTATAGTAAACGAGTTTCATGAACACAGTTTGTAATGAATATGAATGCATGATTCTTTTTATCACATGAACCTTAAAATGTGCCACAAAAAGTTTACAAAATGTTATTGCTGATTCACCCATGGAAGTTAATTACAGCTGTTTTACGCTAAGCTTTAAATATAAGCGACATCTTGCTGGTTAACCCTTTCACCGCCAAATTCTCACGACAAATAGTGCAGTCCCAGATCAGACGCCGCCTTATAAAGGCGGCGTCTGATCAGGGACTTCACTTTTTGTCTCAAACTCTATTTTTATATCTGTACTTTATTCCTTTGAACTTTATCATTTATTTATCTCATTTCCTTATTTTACCGAATTATTTAACAAAATTGGTTTGCAGACGACAATTAGAAATTTGGCGCAGAAATATAAGCAACAGCGTGCTGGTTAAAGAAACAGAATGTGAAGTTTTTCTGTATTATGTTCGCCCTGCATTCCCTCATACTGACGTCTTTTAAGCTTCTGTTAAAATCATATATTCTGAAACCACTGTGAGCTCCATAGCAGCAACTGCTCTATTTATCACATTGGTTTCAAAACTACAGAATTCTAAATGTTTCCTTTTCTCTAGCAATTGCTCCTTTTCGGCAGATTTATTCAAAGGGGATGCATCTGAAATAGCTTAGAAGTAAATGGGTTAAGCAACCAACTGCTTTGAGGTATTTTAATGGTCACTTAAGACAGCTTTTACTTTATTTGCTCCGCTGTATAAAAATCATTATTCTTAGCTCAACCGAGTATGCTCATGTGGGATTTTGTGATAGTCCACCGTCCGTCCGTTGAAAATTGCTCAAATGAGTATGTTCAGGTGAGTTTTAGTGGTCACCCACCGTCCGGTGTCCGTCCGTCCATCCGTCTTTGAACAACATCTCATCTGAAACCATGTGGCAGAATGTAACTTTGATTGAGGGAAACGAATGCACTGGCATTTGCAAGCAGTGTAGACATAATAACTAGCCCTCTGATCAGGGTTTGCAGCTATTTAAATACTGCTATATATTACACGCCGACATATCACTATCGGTGCATAAGTTTATCCCATTCCCTCGTATGCTATTTTTAGATCTGGCCTCTTTGAATAAATCTACCGAAAAGGAGCATTAACTAGAGAAAGGGAAAATTTTAAAATTTTGTAGGTTGAAACAATTGTGATAATATTTATCACACTGGTTTCACCAGGTGATTTTTGCAGAGGCGTCAATATGAGGGAATGTGTTATATTAATGTGTTTTCATGCATTTGCATACAGAACATACCAAGATCAGACGACTCCTATAGGAGGCATCTGGTCAGGGTCTGCTCTTTTTGCGTGTGACATGATATATTCTGCAGTTTTATCAAACCAAAACAAAATCCATTGAAAATGTTACAATATTAAACTATAGCTCATGAATATCCATGATGTCATTAATTTTTTTACATGAATATTGAACAGGTAAAGGGTTAAACAAGTCACTCTGACAGTGACGTGTGTAATTGTGTATGTGTTAACCACTATTGATTGACAGTGACGTGTGTAATTATGTATGTGTTAACCACTATTGATTGGTTGTTGAGAATGTACTAATTCATTTATTAACACTTCGTGACATCATCATCATTCTTATACGTCATTGCTAAAGTAAAGCACATGTGTGCATATACCGTAGCCTCCCTAACGCACCCACTTTAACCCTTTCCCTGTTCATTATTCATGTATGAAATAATGACATCATAAATATTTATTAGCTGAATTATTATACTGTAAACGTTATAAGGAAAGGTTTTTAATCTGACAAAAACTTCAGAATCAGGTCTATATTATGTCAAAATTAAATAGAGCAGACCCTGATTAGACTGCTCCTTTGTTTGCAAATGCATGAATATGTGTTTATATGAGGGAAAGACGGCCCCTTATATTTCGAAGTGGGTGGGATTACGACCAATAAAACAACTAAAACCCTATATATAATAACCATGAAATAAAAAAAATATAGGTTTTTCAAAATACAGATGGTAGCTTAATTCGTACTGAAAGCAATGCAGACCCCCCCCCCCCACACACACACACACGCACACGAGTTTTCTACATTGCCTTCATTCTGCATTAAGCAACCACTTGTGTACAAACTGCAAGAAGGCAGCTCTTTGTATAAAATGCAACGCCCTTGTTTATTAGAGACACTACGGTGATCTTAACACTTCTCCTGTTCTGTGTTTCTTCCCGGCAAATTTTCGATACCTACTGAATATTCATGGACAAAATAGTGATAATGAAATATGGAAGGTGGACGTTGTAGCCATTTTAGAAAGTAAAGAATCAGATCTATAAAATTCCATTATCAAACAGAGCAGGGTCAGATCAGACGGCTCCTATAGGAGCCGTCTGATCTGGGTCTTCTCTGCTTGCAAATGCGTGAAAATGCGTTTTTATGAGGGAAAGGGTTAATAAACTAACACAGTAACACGTGTGGAAGACACACAACTGCAAAACGTTCCTATCACTAGAGATCCAGATAAGAAGTGTAAATTAAACCATTCCTAGATATATATTTCTCCACCAAACCCTATGTTGTGGCCACTCTTTAGAATCATCTCTCACTCTCTTTACTATCATAACTGCTGCTGCTACTACTACTACTTCTTCTTCTACTACTACTACTGTAACGTGCAAACCGAGAGACCTAGCAACAACAAACCCTGTCGGTGCAAAGCTTAAGCTCACGTCAAGATATATTTGTTGCGCTATATTATATACCGCCACTTCCCAAGATACAATGATCTGGTCAGCTTCATTTGCATAATTACCAACGTTCTACGAACGTTACATTCCTCTCCCCTCCGAGAAGTCTCGTCCCGAGACTTGGACCCTGGGAGACCCGTGGGTAAGGCAACTCCGGTCTGGCAGTTGTCTTTATCCCACCGCTGCCACCATTTGTAACGTGCACCATCGGCAATCCCTGGCGGTCACCCATCCAGCCAGGAGCTGCACAGACTGTTGCTTAATTTTGCAACCATTCCGAGCACTTAAACCACGTCGCCAAAGAGTTAACTCCCTGGCAAGGAGAGTTTATAGGGCTTATATACCTAACAGCATCGCTCTTACATTACTTTCCGCTACGAGAAATCTCGACCCGAAATTTGGCCTGGGACATAACCATGGGTAAGGCAACTCCGGTCTGGCAGCTGTCTTTATCCCACCTCTGCCACCATTTGTAACGCGCAAACCGAGAGACCCAGCAACAACAAACCCTGTCGGTGCAAAGCTTAAGCTCACATCAAGAGATGTTTGTTGCGCTATATATATACCTCAACTTTCCAAGATACAATGATCTGGTCAGCTTCATTTGCATAATTACCAACGTTCTACGAACATTACACTACTACTACTACTACTACTACTACTACTACTACTACTACTACTACTACTACTACTACACTACTACTACTACTATTACTACTACTACTTCTTCTTCTTCTTCTTCTTCTTCTTCTACTACTACTACAACAATAACTACTACTAGTAGTACTACTACTAGTACTACTACTATTTCTACTACTAGTTACAACTACTACTACGGCTAAATTTGGTAAAATGTGGGCGGAGCAACACTATTTACCTCCAATATTTGACTCCGCCTAGTGATTATCTTTTTAAATATTCATGAATGGGCGAGTTTATAGGAACGGTGGCTTCGATAGTTGACTCCGCCTAATCATTATCTTTTTACATATTCATGAGTTGGAGGTTTTAATGGAAA